>PITA01023798.1:0-27463 GCA_004023965.1 Spilogale gracilis
TTTATTTATTTGAGAGAGAGAGAAAGAGAGAGTGAGAGAGAGCATGAGAGGGGAGAAGGTCAGAGGGAGAAGCAGACTCCTCACAGAGCTAGGGGCCCGATGTGGGACTTGATCTCTGGACTCCAGGATCAGGACCTGAGCTCAAGACAGTGACTTAACCAACTGAGCCACCCAGGTGCCCTGTTTGAGCTATTTTTTTTTAAATTTTTTTTTTTTTTTTGAGAGAGAGAGTGCTCACATGTGGGGTGGGGAGGGGCAGAGGAGAAAGAGAGAGAGAGAGAGAGAGAGAGAGAGAGAGAGAGAGAGAGAGAGGATCTCAAACAGACTCCATGCTGAGCACGAGCCTAATGCAGGGATGGGTTTCAAGACCCTGAGATCTTGACCTGAGCTGAAACCAAGAGTCAGACACTCAACCAACATACTAACATACTACCCCAGGGCCCTTGAGCTACCTATAGTTGAAGACTTAGGACCTGCTGCTGAAAAGCTCCCACTACACTCCTGCCCCTTGCACACTCATTCTTCTTGGAGCTGTGCATAAGACAGCTCCCTCCTCACTAACATGATATTGTTTCCAGGTTCATTTCTTTTGGCACCAGGCTTAAGATAGTGCCGAAAGGAAGAAAGCACACAGATGCAAAGTGACAGTGATGACCGGCTCTGAGTCACAGCCGGTCTGGGTAATGAATGAGCTGGTCCTCAGCTCTGTGGGCAGTGGCAGGTCGTCTCTATTCACGGATTGCTCATGCTTCTCCTGAGGCTCCTGCCAAGGAGACATTTGTATTCCATTGACTCAGCACTAGCAGGAAAATTCAAGACAGGCTGGATTTGCTTTTCAGGACTCAAGATGCCCCAGTAGTGGGCTCCTGGTGAGGGATGGGAGGCATGTAGGGTGGGGGCTGCAAAGGGGAAGGGTTTACATGGCTCATTAGAAGGATTGCGCCTTGGGGAACGGGAGCCATGCCTTCCCAGAGAGAGAGCCAAGCCTGGGACCAAACATGGGGGCACTAGTCAAGCATGAACCCAAACGTTAGGAAAGCAGATCTCCATGGTTCAGGGGGAAGAATATGTAAGAGGCTAAGGTTGTCTTGGCTTCAGAGAAGCAGGGCTTGGAAGAGTTAGTGCAGAGGATGGGACAGTCTGAGGGCAGGGCTGGGAGCAGGTGTGAGGCGGTGCTGTGGGGGAGGAAAAGGACTCAATGGGGGAGGAACACCACACAGCAGGGTTTCTAGAACTTAATGGTCACCAAAAGCCATGGCCACAGAGAGCAGGCTTTGGTCAGGGCTTCTCACAGGGGAGCAGAACTTGAATGTGGTGAGGACAGGTGCCTGCGGTATGAGGAATGCGCTGATGCCTCTGTTTTACACCCGAGAGAACTTGAGGTGCAGAGGGGATCTGCCCAAGGTCACACCTCCAGGAAGGGTTGGAACTGGGACATGGGCCCAGGTTTTTCCCGTTTGCCACTGACTATGGCACCATGACTTCAAGGAAGGAAGGACATGCTCTTTGCTGTGGATTTGAGAAGCCTCTGTCCTTTGGTTCCAGGAGGAGGAGGCATATATACCCGCTGTGGCTGGTATTCTTTTTAGAGTTTATCAGCCAACAGTAAGAACTGTGCTCCTTTGGGTTCTGCAATAGATATTTGGGGCAGCAATGCATTTCGCCTTAAATTAAAATAGCAATTAAAATATTATGCAAAGCGTTCCTTTATTTATAACATACGAATTTATTGTAAAGCAGTTTACTTTCTTCTTTGCTGAGTGTAATGAGTTTCTTTCAGAAGAACTGTAAAAAGCAGGCTCGCAGAGAGGAGGCTGTGCTGCTTTCCAAATAAGCTATGTAGCTGTCGCCAGATGTTATGAAGATTGATTACTGATGCATTTTTAATGCAGATAATTTATTAGATAATAAGGTTTTTTCCCCCCCCTCTACATTTCCAGTAGGAGGAAATCACTGAGTTTTTCCATTTTAAATTAAAGGCTTTCTACAATTGGTTTTTCAATACCTCTTAAAATGGATGATCAAATTCAATTATGTAACAAACACACTTAGGAGCAAGCCCACTGTGGATGCTTCTCACTCATACTTTTTTTTTTTTCCTAAAGATTTTATTTATTTGACAGAGAGAAACACAGCTAGAGAGGGAACACAAGCAAGGAGAGTGAGAGAGGAAGAAGCAGGCTTCGAGCAGAGCAGGCAGCCCGATGCGGGACTTGATCCAGGGACTCCAGGATCATGACCTGAGCCAAAGGAAGACGCTTAATGACAGAGCATCCAGGCGCCCCTCTCACTCATACTTTTGTGTCTGGATTCCAGCAAACATCTTGAGAACAAGGGCCGAGTATGACCCATACGTAACCTAACCAATGTGCTGAGTGAAGCAGTATTCCTATACAGGAAGTGCTCCATAAATGTTTGTTGGATAATGAATGTCATATGCTGTTTGTTTTTTTTTTTTTAAGATTTTATTTATTTATTGAAGACTGAATGAGAGAGAGAGAGAGAGAGAGAGAGAAAGAGAGAGAGAGAGATAACAGGTGGTGGGGGGGGGATGTGTGGAGAGGGAGGAGCAGAGGGAGAGGGAGAAGTAGGAGAGCAGACTCCCTACCAAACAAGGACCCTGACGCGGGGGCTCAATCCCAGCACCCGAGATCATGACCTGGGCGGAGGGCAGGCACTTAACCGACTGAGCCACCCACGTGCTCCTCATATGCTGTTGTTTTAACACGAAGTCAAGGATTTTTTTTCCCCCGGCTAATCCACATGTTTATCAGTGACTGATTGCTATACAGGCTTCATACTTCGTGTCTCTCTCTGTTCTCTTCCAGTGACCAGGAAGAGGGGAGTGCTAAGGCAAACTTGGACTTGGGTCTCTGTGCTCAGTAGACATGGCCGACTCCTTTGCCTACTTGGGTGAAGAATGAATACGTCCAGCTGGGCCCCTGTTGTCTTTGCTGGAGGGAGCTTAAAACATTCCATACTAGCAATACCGAGGGGTTGGCTTGTGGTTCAGCGCCACTGAGATAGCCAGTGGAAAGTTTCAGGGTGGCCAAGAGCTCTAAGATGACCAAGGTAGAGCTCCCACAGCAATTCTTCTTAAACTTTTCTATCCGATTGCAAAGAAATGTAAGTTTAAGAGGAATTATCTCTCAGAGAGACTGGGGCACAGAGCCCACTGGGACTTGTGGAAAGAAAAACATTTCCTTGAAGTCTTATTTTATCTTAAAAATGCATGCAAGTTTGCACTGTAAATCGTAATGGACCTATTTGTTATAATAAAATAAAACAAAGTAAGCAAAGCAGAAGCTTCCTGAGCATCTTTGGTTAAAATTGAATTGAGTGTGATTTCTGGAAAAGTAGCCTGAGTTGAAAAGAGCTGGCATTGAATATCAGATTTGGAACCCATTAATGTTCTTCTCTGACTTGGTTTACAGTATTTTGAGAACATAGACTCACATGAAGTCGACGCATGCAACTTCGGCTTGCCAAGCTACATCTGGGCCATCACCAACAAGAGATGCCCAGAACGCAGGTATGGAGCTGGCCTGATGCCACATTTTCCGCCATAGTTTATCCAACCTTGGTGAGTGTCCCTTCCTGAGAGGGTTAAGCCACATGCATCATGTGATGGTTAATATTTTATGTTCACTTGCCTAGACCATGGGACCCCAATGTTTCTTCAACGTTAGTCTAGATGTTTCTGAGAAGATTTTTTTTTGTTTTTGTTTTTTGAAGAGAGTAACATTTAAATTGGTAGCCTCCATGTTGCCAATGGATGGGTCTCAAGCAATTAGCTGTAGACCTTGTTCCTGGGGGAAGAGGGAATTCTAGTAGCAGGCTCCCCTTAGAAGCAAACTGTAACTCTTGCCCAGGTCTCTAGTCTGACTGCCTACTCTGCAGATTTTGGACATGTCAGCCTCCACAACTGAGTAAATGAACTCCTTAAAAAATCAAAATTTTTGATTTTGAAATAAAAAATTTTGAAATAAAAATTTCCCTTTCTCTCTAGCTCCTCCCGCCCACCAACACACACACACACACACAAACACACACACACACATCCTATGGGTTTTGTTTCTCTGGAGAACTCTCATACAATTCACATGGTGGGCTAAAGGGTAACTAATTCATTGGTCATCAAGAAAATAGTCATCAAGGAATTTTTTTTTCAGAGAGGAAAAATGACTGACAATGCTCTTCCTCATTAATGCTGGAATGTTCAACACATATACCTAAACCAAGTCACAAAATTCTTGTTCCCTCCATCATTATGAACCCCTTGTCCAGCTTGCAGATCCCATCTTCATCACAGCTTTCCCTGGGGTTAGATGTTTGAGAGAAGTCCTTCTAGATGACCTACTAAGAAAGCTAATGAAGACCCTGAGTTAATTTAACGAATCCAATTTTTTACCTTTTGTAAAGATGCCCTTTGTTTTCAGCTCAGGAGGAAAAACTCTCCATTCACCACCACCACCACCACCATCATCCCCCCCCCCCTTCCTAAATTCGAATCTACACCTCCTAGTGTGACAACCATCAGGGTTTGCCTGGGGCCGAGGTTTTCTGGAGTATGGGAAATTTAGTGCTGGGACCCAGAGTGTCTCATGCAAACTGAGACTTAATCAGTGTACATCTCTTTGTACTGGACCATGCTCTCAAAACCCTTTCTTTTTCATTATGTATCAGTCTGGAAATAATGAATCTCCAAGTCAACCATATTTGCTTTTTTTTTGGCTGCCCCACTGATGAGGCAGGCAGCGCCTTAAGGAGGTCTTGGAGAAGGCACACCCACATTTTTACCACTCAAATGAGTCTCCGGCTCTCATATCCTCTTACTTTGTTCTTCTAGTTGACAAAGCATTAGTGATGACTTACCTTTGTCTGTGACTATATAATAGGAAGTATCAAGAACTAAGTTTTTCTCAAGTGACATAACTGAGCTCTTGTACAGAGAAATCAGACAGATCCTGCCTCCAAGTGGGCCAGCACCGGCCCTGTGTTCCTGACACATTTACGTAATTCGTCCCCTCCCCAGAATGTCTCCCAAAGCAGCAATATTCTCACCCAGCCCCCTGGGAATGCTCAAGAACCAATGGCCAAAGCACTGTCAGCCTACTACAGTGTTTTGATCAGCCTCATGGAAAACACAATGTATTTTCCAATATGGAAACTTGAGATTCTTCCCATTTTGTTTGCTATGGTGTCACAACACATTTAGAGGGAAAAATGTCAAAGTTTTCCTTAAATTATTGGTGAAATCAGTGTCCCTGGAAATGTGTGATAGACTTAAGGAGGTTGGGGAAGCATGTAGGGGAGTCCTTAAGGACAGTGGCCTTTGCTGTCTGACCTGTTATCCTCAGGGTTAGGGATGGGATGAACCAAAATATTTTTTGAACTGGGATTCAAGAGTGACGATATTTGTGGCTAAGACTTATGAAATAAGTCTGTGTAGTACATTCATGGATCCACTTAATTAAACGGCTAAAGGCTAGAGAGACAATAGAGTATTAACAATACTGGCGGTTGGTCTACATAAACAAAACAAAGATTTCAAATAGTCACATTTGCACCCAATGGAATTAATTGATTGTGTAAACTCCAGACTACAGGGTTCTTGTTTACACATCTTTATATGCCCCTCAGCTCCTCACCCAGTGCCCCCTACAAGAAGATGATCAATAATACTGGTTGACAGATTGCCAACAGCTTTAATTTGTACAAATTAATGAAAAGAAATGTGAGGTCTGCTGTCACAGTTCCTTTGTGTGCGCTGAATGCACACAATGAGAGAGAGGGAGGCTCCTATGATATCAACATCCTGGAAATGCATTTCCAGGAACACAAACATTATCTTACCTCTCAGGCTCTTCTTTCACAAAATAAAACCGGAGCAAAGATACATTTAATTAGCAAACTGTAAAGAAGAAAAACTTCGCTGGTGGAGAGGGTGAGTAATAGGAATCCGGAAGAGAGAATAGGGGAGGGAAATGAACCCTGGAAAGTGTCTCTTGGAGGGAGGAGTTTCATTTCCACCATCAAGGCAAGGTTGGTGATCCAATAGGACCTGGGAGGAAGAGAAAAGTACGAGTCTGGTGTAAAACTAGTGTTTTAGGGGCACCTGGGTGGTTCAGTTGGTTAAGCCTCTGCCTTCAGCTCAGGTCATGATCCTGGAGACCAGGGACAGAGTCCCGTACCGGGCTCCCTGCTCGGCGGGAGGCCTGCTTCTCCCCCTCTTACTCCCCCTGCTTGTGTTCTCTCTCTCACTGTGTTTCTCTCTGTCAAATAAATAAATAAATATTAAAAACCAAAAAAAAAACCAAAACAAAACCAAAAAAACCCCCAGCTTTTTAAGCCATGATATCACTTACTACAATGTGGGAGTGAGAGAGTGGGAAGGATTGTAGGAAATGCAGACCTAGGGTTCAATCACTTAGAAATATTCTATTTCCAAATATTCAAATACTCTTGACTGTTTAGGGTAGTATAATTTGTTAAATAATAAATATAATAAATACATATAAATCATTGAATTTATTATAGGTACTCTCCTGTGATATATTTTGTAATTCTAAAATATTTTAAGATTCTACTTTGAAATATCCACTCAAACATTAATTAAGGGTTTTTTTTATCCATAATATATTGTGATATATAAGAGGCACTGAGCTGCTGGTTTGGACAATAGTCATGTCTTTGAGGAACTCAAAACTAGTGACAGAATTCTAGACACTAAGAGTCTGGGCTTTGCTTGGTAAAATGGGGTTTTCTTCATTTGTAATAACATCCAAATGTACGAGTGGTGTGTGTTCCTTGAATTAGACTTTGGCCAGACCAGAATTTTCCTTTATTCACTGTAATCGCCTGAAGTGCCTAGCATTGCCTGGCATACAGTAGGTGCTTAGTATTTACTGAAGAAGGGGATAGAGGGGTGGAGGGTGAGCGGCACATCCATTGGAAATCACAGCAGCTGGGACTGCCTTTGTCGCAGTACCCTTTCTCCTTGCCTTCTTATTCCCCTGCTCTTAACATCAGGGAGAGCCTCTTTCTTCTCTTCTCACTCTCCAGGGCCAACCGTGCCTGTAGAAAGAACAGGGACCTTTTTTTGAGAGAATCAGAGTCACGGAGCCTTTTACCCTTCTCCTCTCTGTCCTTATGCAGTATTTCCTTTCCAAAAATCCTCTGCTGTCCTCCCTCTTCCTGTGCATTTAAGTTTGCTCAGTATGTTCAGTCCCCTCCCTTCTTCCTTAGGGTGTTGTAGCTAATAGAAAAGCTTAGAAATCAGCTAGAGAGTGCAAATGTTTGACAAATAACAGGGATGGGCTTCATCTGGACAGTGTCCTGAGCCCAATTATGAACTTGGACTTCCTGGTTCATATTTGAATGTATTTAATTCTAGTATTTGAGATGTTTTTGAGTTTTGTTGTTGAAATAGGAAAAGGACATTTGCTCCTTGAGTAAAAGTGAACCAGCCACTAAGTTGGTTTTAGATCATGTACATTACATTGCAGGTTGAGTCACATGTCCTTGAATCAGTCTGGTAGTGACGTAATTCTGATGTGAAACAGGGTTAGAAATATTGAAGCTTTTCCAGCCATTTGGAAAATATGTTCACGATCCAGTAGGCTTTTGTACTTCACGTTCCCATCTGCTTACTTTTTTCCTTATATCCGTAGCCAAGTAAGAAATACCTTAATCAAGACATTTCGAGGGCATGATTTTATCCTTAATGAGCCACCCTCTGACTCAGAAAGAGGCGGTTGTAAATAGCTTCATTTTAGGGTTCCAGACCCAATTTCCAGTTTCCCCTACACACAACACCAAGAAATTCTTGGACATCGGCAAGGTGTTTAAGAATTCAACTGAATTCTGATAATATCTCCCCGCAGATAGCCTTAGATTCCATAGGTTAAAGGCTCGGTCCTTCAAGACTTCTCTCACCGCCCACTTGAGGTGCCAGTCACAAGCCTGGGCTGTTACCTGTGCTTCTGGCCAAGCAGTTATAGATCAGAGGTTCCAATAACCTCCTTGGCTTTGATTAATTTGTTAGAGTGACTCACAGAACTCAGGGACACACTTACACTTACCCATTTATTAAAGGATATAATAAAGGTTGTGAAACAACAGCCAGATGAAGAGACTCATAGGGAGAGGGATGGGAAAAGGACAAGAGCTTTCTTGGTCTCTCCAGGGCACCACGAGTCCCCACAATTCCATGTGTTCACTAACCTGAAACCTCTCCAAGCCCATCCTTTTGAGTTTCTAGGGAGGCTTCATTGCATCATCATGGTTGACTAAGTCACAGACCCAACAAAACCAGCCTCTCTCCCTTCTCAGGAAAGTTCCAACCTTGTAGTCACATGGTGGGTTCCCTTGGCAACCAGCCCCCATGCTTAGGTGGGATCCAAAAGCCACCTTGTTAACAAAGGACACCTGTATTACTCTGAACACTTAGGAAATTCCAAGAGTTTGGGGAGCCGTGAGCCCAAGAACTGTGGAGAAGACCAAGCACTTATCTCTTATAAATCACAGCACCTCAAGTTTGAGTTTATTTGACCTGTTCTAAACACTTGGCTGAATTGAGAACACATTTCAACCCTTAAAAATCCTTTGTTTTCCTCCTTTCTTGAATAGATGGCCATTTTTCTCTCTTTTTTACTTTGTTCAAATAGTGAAATTGTCAGGACACATTTATTTGCCTGAGACCCAATTGCTTTACCCATGGGCCCTACCACCTGCTGCCTTTGATAAAAGAAGTTTCCGTGGTTTGTGTACTGAAAACATCCCTGTTCTTTCTTTTTAGTAATTTTATTACCATACAGTGTGTTTTATTAAATTAATAATTAAAATATTTATTGAGCTCCTACTATGTGTCAGATACCATAATAGATGTTATATATATTTTGATACTTTATATATATATATATTTAAAGATTTTATTTATTTGACAGAGAGAAACACAGCCAGAGAGGGAACACAAGCAGGGGGAGTGAGAGAGGGAGAAGCAGGCTTCCTGCCGAGCAGGCAGCCCGATGGTGGCCTGGATCCTGGGATTCCGGGATCATAACCGAACAGAAGGCAGATGCCCAACGACTGAGGCCCAGGCGCCTGTACCTTTAACTGTTGGTAGATGAAGGGAATAAAAACTTTTAAAGTTGCCAAGCCATTTCCTCTGTACTTTTCAGTGTAGGGCGTTGCAGAGAGGGGCACCGTTTTAAGAATGAAGCTCAGTCCTGTTTAATTGGTATCAAAACTCAGCCCTAAAAAAAACAACATGACTCTGGGGACCTATGTCAAAGATCCGGTAGTGATCTTTAAACAGGAACCCATTGCTGCTCTAGAATATTCATTTTCTTCCTGACCACTTTCAGTTAATAGAGTGCAAGTTAAAAGCATCAAACTCATGCAAAAGCTTTTATGAAAATGAATGTATCAAACAAATGGATCTTTAAAAAAAAATCCAACAGTTGATGCACACTAATAATATTACCTTCAATTATATTTAGCCTTTTTCAAACAAAGCCCTTGCAAACAGATAAGAGAGGACAGCTTCCACTTCTGTCTCTCTCCCCACCGAAACCTCCGTCTATGCAGAATGACTCACGGCTTAGTCTCGGTGGCCCAAATACAAGTTCAAGGGATCAACAAAAGACCAGAAGGAAGGTGGCGCCTTCCCTCTTTTCCTTCTGAAGTGCTAACACAAAGGTCTCGCAGGAGAGACTAAAATGGGTCAGGATGTTGAATTCTCCCTCTCCGGCAAATTTCCTTCTTTTATACTTATTGTCTTCCTCTCCCAGATGTCATTCAATTAAATAAAAATAAATGTTAGCCCCATTAGGAGGCCGAGATGGCTCTGCCAGCCTGTGTTTTCAAATGCCAAGCCCAGCTCGTTTTATTTCTGAATCTCTAGAAACACTATTTATAACATGAGTTGTAACCCAATTGGAGACACTTTCTATAAGTGATAATGAACCTTGCGGTGTTTCTAGAGGAGGATATGTCTTAGTAAATCACAGCCTTCCCTCTGCATACCATTAGTGCTCTCAAACTAGCCTCCAATACTTGCAGATTGGGTGGGAGAAGAAAAAAAAACAGTTCGCAGATGTCTGATAACTAAGCACAGAACCGTCCGAGTTTTGTTTTGCTTTCCTCTAGAATGAATCTCTTGTCAGAGGAAATTATGTTGATAACTTTTATGCAGTTACGTTGATAACAAATTAACACTGCCAGTCACTGTGTGCATTAATTTGTAGTGATACAAGCCTACTTCCCCACTGTTTCTTAATCTCCATCCGTGCAACAACAGTTTCCATCACAGGGCAGTAAAAATAAGCAGGCCTCTCTCACCCATCTGGAAATTGACTTTTATTTCCTCGTTTTCTATTTCTGTTCCCATCCTGAGTTGGTTGGTTGCAATGTCTCATAGCCGTTTATGACATTACTACTGATCACAACATAATGATTCCATTGATTCAATGGGGTTTCCCTGGGGTTGTCAGAGGCAGATCAGGAGGCAAATAGATATCATAGCCGCTAACAAATGGTAGGCTGTAGCTACCTACCTCTGTTGGAAGGCAAAGGGAGGACACAGAGTAGCAACTTAAGTACTCCATACAGAGTAACCTATTCATTTTCTAAAACGAATCATCAGTCAATTCAGTAAAACAACTAGTTTGATGAATCTTAAAGTTTGCCTCAGCTAATCTAATCAGCTCAATCTGCAAATCACCAGGCTTATTCTTTATGTAACACAGACTCAAGAAGCTTTTTCAGTGATGTCTTTATCATTTTATGTACAAATCAAAATGACAGTGACTTTGACAACTGTAAACTCAATTAACAGCCTGGCAAATGAAACCCTGTCTTTTCTGTTGCTCGAATCCTAAGTCTGCAATCAGCACTCAGCCAGGATCGTTATGTATATAAACCCAAAGTGTACCATCCAGAATATTCCTAGTTAACTGAAACTCCAGCCCTTGGCCCCTCCTGCTGTGACTCCATGCAGGATAAAGGCAAGGCTATATAAGAAATATTTTTAGATTCTTAACATACTTGAAAAACCTCATAGCAGGAAATGTTATTTTGGGGCAATTTAATATCGCATTAGCTAACTTGGGGGAGAGAGAAGGTTTTAGTCTTTATTTTTGTCTCTTAATTTTGTGGAGCTTGCGCTTTTGTTGGAAGAAGTCAACAAAGCCTGGCACATACCTAATGAATTAACATACTGAATTAAACTCAGTTATACTTTAATAACATACAGAAATTAACTCACAGACTAAGGTGTTGGTTCAGTTCCTGGGGGACGATTTATTGCAAATTTCTGGGGCAGTCTTTTTGGGGGGTGGTGGATATGAGCAAGGAAAACGAAACAAAGAAAGTCCAAGAATTCAGTTGCTTGATGTCATAAATACAGAATTTATGATTATTTGGTTAAGAAACAGGGCTGAGGTTTATCGTCACATATTAATCATAAAGTATTTGACTAAGATAGGAAACTGTTTAAGTTGTTAAAATTAAACATTTTTAAAAAGATTTATTTATTTGCGCGCGAGAGAGGGAGAGAGGGTACATGAGCAGGGGGAGGGTCAGAGGGAGATGGAGAGAGGGAATCCCAAGCAGGCTCCACACTCAGCATGGACCCCAAGTGGGGCTCGATCCCACGACCCTGAGGTCATGACTGAGCCGAAATTAGGAGTCTGGTCACTTAGCTGACTGAGCCACCCAGGTGCCCCAGCCATTCATGTGTATTATTAAATTTTGTGTTAATAATTCTGCTATGGTCCAGAATGGAGTGTAATGAAACTCAGCCCCTGTGTTGTAGGTTGACTGCCATGAAATTCAGGCTCCAGTGCACATAGTCCGTCTACAGGACCGGGGGCGGGGGGGGATTACGAGGAAGCTCCTGCCGAGACCAGTTGCCAAGTGATGGCTTCACTGTCATTGTAAGAAGTGTCTAGGTTTTCCAGGATCACCTTAGACCGTCTACTTCTCTGTTCTTCGTACATATTAATGCTGATAGCACTCCCCGAAACATGCTTGTTTATCATTGTATCATAACCCACGTTAAATTTCTCAAGTCCTGGCCAGGCACTCTGAATAATCCCTTGTCTTCACTCCCTGCTCCACCCAGTGTGCAAATTTACTAGCTGCTCCCCTTCCTTTGTCCTGCCTCCTCTTAAACCATGCTTTTCTTCCGCTCTCCTTACTTCCTGTTGAAATACAAGTTTTTTCTGACAGCCCTTAAAATATGTATCTCCAGCCCCATACCACTCCCAGTAAAGAAAGGAAGTCTGGGTCAGAAGTGATCATCTCAATTAATTCAGTGAATTATTGCCCGACACATAAAATAGCATAAATTCTTCTGCTCTTACCTGGTCTAATGGATGAGGTTAAATGGATTATTTTAAGTCCTCAACCTACAGTTTATCCATGTATTGACCAGAAACTTCACATCGCTGTCACTCGTAACACAGGATGGCTCTTTTCTCCTAGTTGGGAAGCAAAGTGAATTATCCATAGTTAATATCTAAAATGGAATCCAAAGTTATGGTCAGAATAATGTTGTGTTCTCTAGGGTGCCTGGGTGGCTCAGTGGGTTAAAGCCTCTGCTTTCAGTTCAGGTCATGATCTCAGGGTCCTGGGATCGAGGCCTGTATCTGGCTCTCTGCTTGGCAGGGAGCCTGCTTCCTCCTCTCTCTCTGCCTGCTTGTGATCTCTCTGTCAAAAAAGTAAATAAAATCTTTTTTTAAAAAAAGAAAATGTTGTGTTCTCACTGAACAAAACTTATTTTTTTAAATAACAAAAACACAGGGTGCCTGGGTGGCTCAGTGGGTTAAAGCCTCTGCCTTCAGCTCAGGTCATGATCTCAGGGTCCTGGGATGGAGGCTTGCATCGGGCTCTCTGCTCAGTGGGGAGCCTGCTTCCTCCTCTCTCTCTCTGCCTGCCTCTCTGCCGACTCGTGATCTCTCTCTGTCAAATAAATAAATAAAATCTAAAATACATACATACATACATACAGAAAGAAAGAATAAAAATACACAATTAAGTGCATTGACTAAAGAGCAACCTTGCTTTGATCTCAGTGCTGGAACATATAGTAAGAGGTCGGGGAAATGTTAGTCACTGTTACTACTTTGTATTTATAGATTAATTTTGTCCTTATAGCTATGCTATGACGTGGATTCAATATCATCCCATTTAGTTGATAGCTTAGTTTAAAATTTTTTAAAAATTATTTTACATTTAAATTCTTTTTAAATTTTATTAATATTAATTTTAACATTTAAAAATATATTTTGGTTATTTTTTAAATTGAAATTTAGTTGACATACAATATTGTATTAATTTCAGGTAGATCACATAGAGAACAACTGATGTAGTGTTCACTGTAATGAGAGTAGGCAACATCTGTCGCCGTACAAAGTTATTACAGTGCTATTGTCTATACTCCAACGTTGTACTTTTTATTACTGTGACTTATTATCTTTTTTTTTTTAAAGATTTTATTTATTTGACAGAGAGGGAACACAAGCAGGGGGAGTGAGAGAGGGAGAAGCAGGCTTCCCGCCCAGCAGGGAGCCCGATGTGGGACTCGATCCCAGGTCTCTGGGATCATGACCTGAGCCAAAGGCAGTCGCCTAACCAACTGAGCCACCCAAGCACCCTGGTTACTCTGACTTATTATCTTAATACCTGGAAGTCTGTGCCTCTTAATTCCCTTCACCTATTTTGCCCACGCCCCCCTCCGACACTCCCACCTGCCCTTCCTCTGACAGCCATCCATTTTTTTCTGTATTTCTGAGTCAGATATATTAGTTTTCTAATTTATTAAGTATTAATTCTAATATTTTTTACTGGATACTCTATTTAAAAATCTTCCAGGATGCCCATTTCCTGTTGCTGTTTGATACACAGACTTTGTTCCAATGACTAAAATCTTAGTTTGTGATTTGAGGATTTTGTTTTATGATTTGTGAACAAGGCGAGTTTTCCAAGTATTATTTTGAGTCATGCAGTGATGTTGCTGCAGAAGATGAGAGAGATTGGAGTCAGCCCAAGGACAAAGCATTTCCTTGTCATCGCCTCTTTCTCACAAAATGAATGAGTACATATACACACGTGTATGATCAGTTGAGGCTGTTGGTAGGTGAACTTTAATTTGAGGACTTTTGTGCTATCTAAAAACACAGACTATGTCGAGATTTAGTTCTACAAATTATTGCATCATTTTCTTGATCATTTTCTTTCGCCAGCAAAGATTTCCCATACTCCCAGGAAAGGACCATTCTGCAGCAGTAGTAGCAAGTAGCCACCAAACTTTAAACTGCTTCATAAAGGAAAGAGAGAGGGGGGCGCCTGTGTGGTTCAGTCCTTTAAGCGTCTGCCTTTGGCTCGGGTCACGCTCTTAGGGTCCGGGGGTGGAGTCCCTCATCGGGCTCCCTGCTCAGCGGGGAGTCTGCGTCTCCCGCTCACTCTGCCCCTCTCCCCACACGTGCATGCCCACTTCTGCATGCTCTCTATCTCTCCCTCTCAAATAAATAAATAAAATCTTTAAAAAATAAAAAAGAATTCTATAGCCATAAAGCTATCAGAACTAGTTTTAAACCTATTTAAAGGTTGTGCTTCTGAAAACCAACAATCAACACTAGCCTTTCACTTTAGAAAGTTGGCCAACAGGGACCACTGGGTTTGTTCCAGTGACCAGACCCCTGAAAGTGAATCCATCATCAAAGCTCGCCTAAGTAACGATGTTCCTCTAGCTGATGGAACCCAACGCCTGCCTCCGATAGCCCCTCAATCCCTGACGTCCACGCTTGTTGAATACCCTACATCAGAACAGGTACATACTTTTCTCAGAGACCATGCCCATCCAGCACAACTGTCCCTTATTTAAAGAAGTAATAAATTCAGCTTTGCGGTTTGTTGTTGTTTAACATTTGACACTTTATTGCTTCCTAATAACACTAAATTATTGACTTGTCTCGAGACCATTGGGCTCTCCTTTAGGCCCCTTTGTGGTAGACCATGTGGAACAAATGACAACTTGATCTTTTAACTCCGGTATTCCAACGGTCTTCTTTCTTGATTGATCATCTCAAGCCTAAAGTGGAAGTAGATGGTTTATCTTCCCTGGGGCACAATGTTGGACCACAGCCCGTCCAGTTTGTACATCGTGGCAGTTTAGATGTTCAGAGAGACCTCTCCCAGGATGGTGCACCTAAGAATTTTGTATCAAAACTCAACCTCTCACATTTTTAATAATGCATAGTTAAGCTGGGAGAAGTAAAATAATTTCTCATGGTCTTTCTTAAAAACCTTATTAAAAATACAAACCCAAAGAACAACATAGTGCAGGACGTGTGCCCTGGGGTGTCTGATAAAGCTTGGTGCTGATGCACAAGGAATAGGACACCTAGCTTGAGCCCCAAACAGGGAAAGGGGGTCAAGTAGGAGTTCTTGCCTCCATCTAAAGTAGAAATTTTCCCTGCTGATGAAGATATTAGAGACACATACTGGAGACATCCTTTCTCAAGCTTGGCTTTCAATGAATTGGAAGAAATTTCCACTTACATCTAACCGCAAGCCTGCTTTCACAAGAGTTGGGGAGCGAATTCCTTCCATCTGGTTGGGCAAGGAGGATATAGAGTAGTCCTGGTTTGGTAGTGCCCCCTGGAGGCTAGAAGATGCAAATACTCTCTAGAGCCACAATTAAACTGTGGCCTTGAAAACTATGGATAAACTTCCACAAACATGAGTTTGTCTTAATTAAAAAAAAAATTAAGCAAGAACACTCCATTTAAAAACAAAAGTCAGCGGTAAGAAACAGAGCACAGGGGTGTCTGGGTGGCTCAGTGGGCTAAAACCTCTGCCTTCTGCTCAGGTCATGATCTCAGAGTCCTGGGATCGAGGCCCACATAGGCTCTCTGCTCAGCAGGGAGCCTGCTTCCTCCTCTCTCTGCCTATTTGTGATCTCTGTCTCTGTCAAATAAATAAATGAAATCTTAAGAAAAAAATTAACAAAAAAAAAAAAAAAAGAAAGAAAGAAAGAGAGCACAGAATTAGATTTCCAAAGCCATTAGACCTGAAAATGGTCAGAAGCAGAATGTGAAACCAGTATGGTTGATTTTTAATAAAAGAAAGGACTGAGAATAGAATGCAGAAATAAAAGATCAAAACTTACCAGGTAGATCTGAAAAGATCCAAATAGAACTACCTGATATGACAAATACAATAATGGCGCTCAGAGGAGGTGTTGACTGTATCTCTTTATGGGAAAGAATGCCAAGTCTCCCAAGGTACGCCTCTGTGGCTGGCTTCCCGTTGGGTAAGATAGGAAAGTCAGGGAAGTTGATATCAAAGGAGAGGTTCAGTCTCTTGTGGTATCTGAGGTGCCCCGATATTTAACTTCCGTTCGTAGCCTAGCTTTTGAACGACCTGAGAGAGAAGACAAAGCAAGAGGACACAGTAGTACGTCGCCACTTTAACTGATGAGATGGTTTCAAAAAATGTGGCTTATATCTGGGAGCAAGTCGACCTCGTAAGTCAGGACTTCAAAATGAGGCAGACTTTAACACCGGTCACTCCGAGGGGCTAGGATAGAACAGAACGCACGCTCTTGGGGCACTCCCAAGAAAGGAGTACAAGAGGAAGCAGAAACATATCTTACTCCCAAACCACCAAGATGTGTCAGACCACTTGTCCCGTGGCACAGTAAATCCCAGGGTGATGAGAGGCGGAGTACTTGCTGAGGACCTTCCGCTGCAAGAAAGCAGCTTTAGGAGTGGAGGAGGAGCTTTTGGCCCTAGAGTCCATCTAGGAGGAGCTGAGAAGGCTCGCAGAAGAGACCTCCAGATGCTGCTCCCAATACCAACCACTCTCTTTTGGGAACCCTCTTGAATTTCCTGCACCCTGCATATTTTTCTTCCAAAACCCTCTTGAATGACTTAGAGAGATGTATTAATAAACTGAAAGCCAAGGCTACTCTGAACCCCAGGCTGAAAATGTAATCCTTCCATTTCCATTCCAAATGATCATCAGCTATGATGTCCCGTTCCGCTCATTCTAGTGTTTCTAACCCAGAGATATGAGATGAAGTTCAAGGGCAGCTTTGCTAACAAGGTACCATATTACAGCACAACAATGCAGATGCCCCGTGTCTGACTACAAACCCTCTCCTATTCTAAACTTCCCTGTAGGAAATTAGAGTCCAAAGATTAGACCCCCTTGCAGCTTAAAGTTCAAATTAACTTAAAGTTAATTAATTAATTAATTACATTTGAATTAACATCTGGAAGTCACTTCTGTTTTCTGTAAGAGTCAAAAATTGAAAGATATGACAGTTCCCTCCCCTCTCAGTTTCTTATTCTAGTTGTTTTAGCCAGAGGGTTCCTATTGCCTCTGTCAGTGGTTTTCAAAGTCCTCATCTCTGGTGTCCCTGTAACAATTGTTGAGAACTCGGAAGCACTTACCAAAGTTAACTGTATTAGAAAGTAAAACAGAGGCATTTAAAAACACCTATAAATTCATTTAAACATAACAAAATAAACTCATTACAATTTAACATAGCTGCCATGTATTTATTAAAAAACAACTATTTTCGGGGCGCCTGGGTGGCTCAGTTGGTTAAGCGACTGCCTTCGGCTCAGGTCATGATCCCGGAGACCCGGTATCGAGCCCCACATTGGGCTCCCTGCTCGGCGGGAAGCCTGCTTCTCCCTCTCTCACTCCCCCTGCTTGTGTTCCCTCTCTAGCTGTGTTTCTCTCCGTCAAATAAATAAAATCTTTGGAAAAAAAACTATTTTCTAAAACAAAAAATATAGTGAAAAGAGTGACTTTTTTTTCGTATTTGCAGATTTTTTTTTCTTATGTTTGGTTTAATAGGAGACATCTGGGTTCTTATAGCCACTTCTGCATTCAATCTGTTGCAATATGTTCTTTTGGTTGAAAAGTCTGGGGAAGTTCCAGCCTGGTCTAGATACACATTGGAAAAGACAGGTGTGTTTTTCATACCTGTTTCAGATAACTGTGGAGTTTCTTCTTTGGTATCACACTAATACTTGGCAAGTGCTAGTTTCGTAAAGATCAGTTTCAGTGTGGAATCTGAAACCCTATCCTTGCACTTTTCATACTTTGTTACATTAAAGTCCATTGGACAATCTTGAATTTTGAAAGGATCCTTTTTTACCTAAGTGTAACTTTGTTAAAATCATTCTTTGGTCATTTGGAAAATATTGGTTCATTGAATTACCCAGATCTCCTGAATGTTGACATGTTTCATTATTTAATATCAAAAGTCTGCTTGAGATTCTCTCCCTCTGCCCCTCCCCCTTCTCAAATAAATAAATAAAGTATTAAAAAAAAAAAGGCCAGTTCAGCTCTGAATTCAAACAATTTCACTTGTGCTTGTCCTCAAGGCAACCTTTGTATTTTGGTACATAGCAAAAGAATTCTATGTGGCTTTTCCATTTTGTCAAATAGAATATTAAAAGGGTGTGTACTCAAGGGATGGAATTTAATACAGTTAATCATTTTTACAGTTTTGCCAAGGACATTCTTTTTCTTTTCTCTTCTTTTTTAAGGAGAGGGAGTGAGCAAGTGGGGAGGTTGGGGAAGAAAGAATCCTAAGCAGGCTTAGTGCCCTGCAGAGAGCCTGGCATGGGGCTCGATCTCACAAACTGAGATCATGACCTGAACCCAAATCAAGAGTTGGGCACTTAACCGACTGAGCCAGCCCGGCAGCCCCTTTGTCAAGGACGTTCTTAAGGGGAAGTGGATTTAAAACATCTTTCATCAGCATGGAATAGTGAAGGACTCTGTGCCTACTGGCAGGGCTGGGTGGCCCGCCTGCTGGGGGGGCGGGCAGTCTCTACACTCCTGCTTCTGCACCAGCAGTACGTGCCTCAGCAAATGACAACGGCAAGTCTCATCTTACCCTTACTCGGAAACTAGTTTCGAGAAAAGAAAAGAAATAACCATCATTTTTCCCTGGCAGACCCCCTGAAAGCATTGTGGGCCATCCTTTGAGGTCTGTTTTCTGGGGAGATGGCTAGACTGTATCTTCCTGGAATGGACATCATTCCTTTTAAGCTTCAGGAGTGGTGTTAGTTCAGTGAAAATCCCCGAGTGCCTTTCTTCTGAAAGAGTTTAAAGGGTTCCTAGGACACACCCAGGCATCACAGCCCTGACCCCACACACACCAAACTGAGAAAAGTGACTAATCCTGACCCAAGAGTAGCTCTTCCCTGCAAAACCAGGTTTTGAGAATCCAGGGAAGTAGTTTGCCCCAGGAAATAGCAGAGAACCAGACAAACTTGGGGGAAAGTTCGCTGGCTTCTATCTTCTGTAGACAATGCTAGTTGTCTGAAATCCATGAGATTTGAACTTAAGCTTGATGGGGACGAAATCCTCCCAGCAAGGGCAGGTTTAGAAGGAAAATCCACATAGGCACATCTGCATAAGAGAGGCATTTGAGGCATAGCAGCTTTCTTGCAAAGTTTAGAGATTTGTAATTTTTTGTAAATCCCTTCACCAGTAGTTGACATTTCTGCTTTTGCCATCCCAAAGATGCCTAACCTATGGAGCTATATTTCCCATTCGCTTTGCCTGCTGGTGCCTAGCACCAATAATATATATCTTAAACTGCACCCAGCCCTCTGCCATGCAAATGGGGTTCTCTAGCACAGTCATTTAAAACAGCAAATATGGTCTTCCCTCTAATGTCTGGGATGCTCTTTTCTCTACGGCTGGATTGTAGCCTTCGCTGTGTCTAATTAGGTAAGAGGGCACGGGTAGAGGTCAAGGCCAAGCGGTTGCACCTGTATTTGGAGGTTCCCTCACTGGCTAATGGTCCACATCTTTGCTGAGGGCTGCGCTGGCATTGGCTTATAAATTTCCCAAGAAGCCCATCTAAGGAGGGCCTCTGGGCGACTCATGTTTGGCTGAGATGCCCTCGCCACCACCATGGGAGGCCTTGTGCTTTTCGGTGGCTATGGTGCTCTGTGCCTCCCCTTGCTGAGGCCTGTGGACCTTCTCAGCCTCCGGCCCCTGCAAGCAACAGCCTGTGTCAGTGACCTGTGGACAAAGCTGGTAAATGTGCAGTGACGTCCCAAGGTCAAATACCCTGTAGCCTGAGGCATAAAGATCCGCCCAGCCTGAAGTGCTTAAAATCCAGTTGCATGATTATGTTAACCATTGCTTAGAAGCCTCTTCAAATTTCTGAGGTCAAAATACCAGCTCATGAGCTACAATCAGAGGTTCAAGACCACTTCTTGGACTCAATCATTCTACACATATTTTACTCCTCCAAAATTCTACTCTTTGTATTTTTCCTAAGAGAAGTGACTTATGGTGTGGGATTTTGGTACGTTTGAGGTCCTATCCCCGCAACTACAAGCCTTCATGCCTTTGGCCACAGGAGCTAGGGCTACTTCCAAAAGATTTATGGTGTAAGGACCAGAGGAGATCAGCATTCTTTGCAGAGGAGAAATGGAAGGGAAAGGAAGGGGAGGGAAGAGAAAAGCATGCTTCTTCCCAAGTGAACCATTCATATTGAGATGCTCCATTCCCCTTGAGGAAGTACTCAGGGACAAAAACCCCTTTAATGGGGTCCCCTTCTTTTGATGGAAAATACCAGGCCAGGCCCTAGGAGAGCAGAGATATCGAAGTGAATAATGGGAGTCCCAAATCTGTCAATCCAGTTGGAGAACCTCACACGCACGTATGACTTTGCAAGCAACATCTTGCCTCCACTTCTTACTATTCGTTGTTACTACATTAATTTCTGGAAGTTATGGGTTTCTGGTTTTTGTTTTTGTTTTTTTCTTTTTTTTAAGATTTTATTTATTTATTTGACAGAGAGAAACACAGCTAGAGAGGGAACACAAGCAGGGGGAGTGAGAGAGGGAGAAGCAGGCTTCCCGCCGAGCAGGGAGCCCGATGTGGGGCTCGACCCCGGGTTTCCGGGATCATGACCTGAGCCGAAGGCAGTCGCTTAACCAACTGAGCCACCCAGGCGCCCCATAGGGTTTCTGGTTTTTAAAACAGAGACAGTAATACCTGCATGGAATGATCATCACACAGATTAGGGAGAATATGTGTGAAGCTAGTCCGGGCGAACACAGTTGGCCCAGAGAGGAGAGAAATATGCACAACTAGAGATATTACAAGGCCAACGGTGTGATAAATGCTACAATAAAGGAGGAATCCTGTACTCTAAAGACCCAAATGAAATACAATTTCATTCTAACATAAGCTTGGTGGGTGGGTGGTTTTAGGAGAGGGATGGCTCTGGAGTTGAGTTTTAAGATTTCATGAGAGTCTCTCCGTCATTCAGTGCATTTGATGAACACGTTGTCTTGATCACTCCCCCTCTTAAAGGCCCTAGGAGAGCAGAGATATTGATGTGAATAATGCGAGTCCCAAATCTGTCAATCCAGTTGGAGAACCTCACACACACACACACACACACACACACACACACACACACACACATGCATGGACACACACAGTAGAGACACAAGAGAAATCCACAGTCACATCTGCCAGCAAAGTGGTGACCAGCATCAGTGCTTTGTTTGGGCAGAGGATGCAGGAGGGACAAGTCTGGAATTGCTCATCTGAGATGCTTTCCTAGAAGCTAAAAGCGTTCTTGATAAAAATAAATAAGAAAGAGGAGAATCCAAGCAATGTTTGGAAGCAAGGTTATTTAAAATCTGGGCGCAAGGGAATAAAGCATATAGTGTGATCATGATAAAGAAGGCTTATTGGAGCAGACTCCTTCCACAGGGTTTTCTCAGGGGAGATTCCCAAGTTGGGCTGAAGAATTCCAGGGGGCAGGAGGAAGCGAGCAGTTTAGGAACAAGCCATTCCCTACATCTGGATAGCCATGAGCTTCAGGTCAGGATTTTCCTTTTTATATCTTGGATATCCAAGATAGTGATTATAGTTTAATCACAAACGTTAAGTCCATTTAGAAACTCTGCCAATGATGCAGGACACATTTCACTTAAGGTTAGAAAGAGACTGTGACATAATTTTCCAATAATACATCATTTATGTTTGAGCACGAATGTGTTCTACAGTGGGTGAACTGAAGCTGGAAAATCAGTTGTACTTTATAATCTACAATTACGCCCATTTTGTGAGTATTTCAGTTCATGTAGAGAAGTTCAATGAAAGGAATCCGTAATTACTTGACCTACTTAATGGATGGAAATAGTGTTAATGGCCTGCAATGTCTTGGCTTTAGGCAGCCTTCTTGTCTGAAGGAAAGTACATTGCATGGCCTCAACTCAGTGAGCTGAGGACTGAGGTCTGTGCCACACACAGGGAAGCTGATGGCCAGGGACACATCCGTGGTCCGTGGAGTGAAGAGAGAATCCTAGCACAGCGAGCAGCGACTCTCTCCCCAGCTTGGCAGGGCTCCCTAGCTGAGAGCCTGCATCAGTGAACAGCAATGTCAGGTTATTGACCATCATAAATGTAAGTCCCACCGAAGCACGGATAAATAAATAAGCATCTTGAAAGTATATAACAGGAAAAGGAAGTAGAGAGTAGCTGCGGGGTCGGAAGAGTGCTCTCTCAAAGGCAGTGGTTTGAATGATGCAAATATTGAATCAGAACTTCCTGGGCCCAGGTGAGCCCCTAAAGAGAATAACTCCTTTCACATGCTGATTCTGCTGACCCTCTGGAGGTTTGGGAAGCAGGGACTTGAGAGTTATGTTATTTCTACCAGTCCTTTTTTTTTTTTTTTAAAGATTTTATTTATTTGACAGAGAGAAACACAGCCAGAAAGGGAACACAAGCAGGGGGAGTGGGAGAGGGAGAAGCAGGCTTCCTGCCGAGCAGGGAGCCCCATGTGGGACTCGATCCCTGGTCTCCGGGATCATGACCTGAGCCGAAGGCAGTCGCTTAACCAACTGAGCCACCCAGGCGCCCCTCTGCCAGTCCTTTTTTATCATTCCCTTTTGCAATGAAAAGGGAAATTACAGAGCATTAACTGGAGTGTGAGTTACCTCCTGGGGCCTCAGAATGGAGCAAGGCCGTGGCTCCCTTGGGGCTTGGTCTTGTGCTCTTGGCCTTCCTGGCCTTCTGGGGAGTCTGCCCCCGCAGACTCAGGCGATATCCTAAATCAGCTACACCAGAGTCATTGCATTCTGTTCCCCAGCAGTAGCCTAGACCTGGGAGGGATTTCGTCAGAGACCCAGTCCCAGCGCCTCCAGACGGGCCCTGTGCGTTTTTGTAAGGACTGTGCCGAAGCTGCTAGACTCTTTCTCTCACCCTGCAGGAGACAGTAAATTTCTGCTCAGCTTTCTAGACGTTTCTTGATTAGCTTGAGAGTGTCGTAGCCTCCTCCATGGGTGTCCTATTGAAGTCCAAAATATACTAGAAAATGCATGTCTCTCCCTGTTTTTTATTAAATGGTGTATTAGGAACAGGTTCATCATAACCTTGATTTGCCTGCAAATCGGTCTGTTTAATTATCCTTTCTTTATCCCTATTTCCTCTTCTGCCTCCTACACCTCCATCCCTCCATCAAATGGTGGGGCAGACATTCTGCCCTACGAGAGATAACAAGTTGATAGGAATTTGGCTAATTGGGTGTCTGGGGCAGCATCGTTTCTATATACGGATTTTCGCTCACTTGAGAAATACTCTGAAGCCAACTGGCAATTAAAGCGACCACGCAGTCTTGTAGATGACATGGTGTTCTGGTTATTTCTGTCAGGCGGACATGTGACCAGGGTCCCAAGAGGACAATCAAGGCAGTTTGGCCCAGTTCTCCCCCAGTGGCACATTCTTCCCAGGTGATTTGGGGTCCCGATTTCGGCTCCAGACAGAGTCGAGCTGGTGGAGATCTTCCTTTCTCCAGGCGTCAGGCAGAGAAGGAGGTCTAGGGGCTACAGTCAGAATCATTGCTGTCCCAGCTCTGCCTGCTGGCAGGTGCCCCCTCAGGCTACAGGATGCCTAGAGCCCTGCAGGAGGACCACTGTCAATAATTGGTGCAATCAGGAAAGGCTTCCAGGAAGAGGTGTGAATGTGGCCATCCAGCGCTGCTGTCCTGCAATCCCTCATCTTGTTGGTGCCTTTGCTGGATGCGGTTCCACTGTGGGCAGAGGGCCAGCTTGACAGGGGGTGAGGCACGCTGCCAGCTGCCCAGAGACAGAGACAGAAGCTGGAGAGGTACGCCGGGAAAGGGCACGAGACTGTTACTCAATCCGAGCTCCGCGGTGGAGGCTGGAGGAGGCACCGCTGAAGTAGCTTGTCACTGACCAAACATGTTCACAAAGAGGCTGGAGGCCTTCTCATTCAGCGTTTGGGTCTTGCTGCGTTCCAGAAGCCCACAGGCACTGCAGTTGAGTGATGCTGATCTTCATCGTGATTCTTGTCTTCATCCGGGATGGGGAGTCGGGCCTAGGGGGCTGGGCATGAGCGAACCGGGTGAAAGCGTATTTCAAAACAGGTGGCTAGCTGAGAGGGACATCGGCCTCACTCTGGGTCCCATGTTGTCGGGCAGGGGAGAACTGGGGAGCACAGGCTGAGAGCAGGTGCGCGTCTTTGAGGCTAAGGGCCCAGAGTGTGTCTTGTCTTCCCTGGAAGCAGGGCCCCGAGGAAGAGAAGAAAGCTGGCGGGCACCTCTCAGGACCAGGCCTGGCTGTCAGGTTTGGTTTCTGTGGCCAAGGAGAGTTGTACCACACGGCAGACTAGGGCCCAGCCTCTTGCTGTGACCGTCCCTCGTTCGTCTGGCTTCGGAAAAGAATCTCGAACCTTCTTCACTTGCTCTGAATCGCTGCTTTGGAATGTGAGGGGTCCTTGGCACTTACTGCTGGGTTCTTGATCTCGGGGGCCTCAGCCGAAAGTCAAGTAGGGTTTCGTTCTAACATTCAATCGTGTTTCCTCCCTGGGCAGGGCAGTGCGGGAATTTGGTTAGGGAAACGTGCCTTAGGGATTTACTTCACATTAAAAAATACTTACTAGCAATGAATCTTGGAACACTGAAAAATAAAGTATTAAAAAAATAAATTAAAAAATATTTACTAGGCACTTAATACATACACAAGAATATATTAGTGGCTCAAATTGGTATTAGAGATGTATATTAATTAACAAATTAATTAGACAAATATATATTAGAAACCTACTATGGGCCAGGGACTGTGCTGAGCATTGGGGATACAACAATTTTTTTTTAAAAAGGTCAGCATTCCTGCTCTAATGGAGCTTACACTATGGAGGGAGGAGGCTTGAAGTCCATAGAAGAAACTGGTCGAGTACCAGGGAGCATGGCAGGTAGAATGGGCCTCTCCAGGCAACCTCACAAGGCTCGAACCCTGGCCCCACCGGTGAGTTACTGTGTGACGTGGGGCCCAGCACTTAATATCCCTGTACCTCAAGTTCCTCATCTGCGAACTGGAAATGCTAGCGGACCCCTCCCTTGCATTATTGCTATGAGGGTGGATGAGATCGTATTCGATCATATCTCAGAACGGGGCCACATAGAGTGAGCCCCTACAAGGCTGTGTTCTGAAGGTGTCCCTGTTGGACGGCAGTGAATATGCCAGAGGGACGGCACTGAAAGGGACAGGGAGGGGTGGGTGCGTTCTGTTTCACACAGGGCGCTCGGGAAAGGTCTCATCAAGAAGGCGAGAGGGTGTGCTGGAGCGAGAACCTGAGGTGTGAGGGATGGAAGCCTGAGGCCCCCTGGGGGAGGGGTCTGCCAGGTGGGAGAAGCTGCCAGGGCAGAGGTCCTGGTTCCCAGGGAGTTGGATTATTAAAAAGAAAACCAGCCAGAGGCTGATGTGGCTGCAGCAAGCGAAAGGGCACATGACAATGAAGAGAGTGGAGGCGATGGGTCCCTGGGGCCCTGCAGGTCACCGTAAAGGCAAATACATGGGAAGATCCCCTGGCCTCCATAAGATGATCATTTTCCGGGCAAAGATTTCAGCCTGGAGGGGATCGTTGATGACCGTGGGGTTTAGAGACTGGGGGAATATAATTAAAAATTGCTCCTCTATGTGTTTCATATTTGGTTTAGTGTTCTGTGACAGATGGGATAAGTCCTTGAGTTTTCTACTGGGCCTATAGTTTTTTTGTTTTTTTTTTTTGTTTGTTTGTTTGTTTTTTGTTTTTGGTGAGCAGACAATTTAACATCAATAAAGGGAAAAAATAAAAGGAAAAGGTAACCCAGGATTCTGCCACCTTAGCAAAATAATCATCTTGATTTTACCATATTTCATTTGGAAGCTTTTAAATAGGATGGGGATAATGATATCTCCCTACAAGGTTGCTGTTAATACAACAAATACTGTGTGACGGCGAAGGGGACGGTGCGGTCCTGGAGACCAAGCCCCTTCTCAGGGTGTGTGGCTACAGAGGCTGGGGGCCCCCGTGTGGAAAGACAAGCAGGGTCTGCAGTCAGGATTCAGGAATAAATCGGTGTGCGTGTGGCAGACGAGGAAGGTCCCCCTGCAGCCCCACTTTGCTAGGAGGGAGGAGGGCAAGCCACCAAGGGGGGAAAATCACCATAAGGAGAGGAAAATTGGAGATCCCTATTTCATGGGGGAGCAAACCGGGATTGTGAGTGTGACCCAAACACTGTATCCTTACTCCCTTGTTGACGTCACCTTGGCCAGATAACATGCAGTGAGGGATTGCTGGGCACCAGGGGCAGTTACTCAGGATGGGGGGGCCTTGTGCCCCACAGGCCACTAAGGACCATTTCAACAGACGTGCAGGAGGCCTGCCCCGTATGGCTCCACCCTCCTGGGGACTCCCCCAAATCCTAGGGTGTGGGGAGCTGACTTTGCAAGGATTGGCATACCTCCAAGGCTTATTTAGTTGAGACCTGGGGAGTTCCATTAAATAATGATCAAAGGTGACCACACCATACGTGCCTGGCGCACAGAAGATACACAGTACAATGGAAGTCCGCGTTCTTCTATCCATGTTCCGCTTCTTATATTTTAAATTAGACAGAATCCTATACCATTGCCAAGGTACTTATTGGCTGTGAGGGACAATTCACAGCAAGAAATATTTATCGTGCAGCAGCTGTGCCCCCCATGGGACAAGGGTGGGCATTTCCTCAGGTTGATATCTACTTTGTGAGGATGATTACGTGTTCCCTCGTGAGTGTAACCGGAGGCTAGGTTTGGTGACAAAAGGAAAGTATAGACAGAGGACTGTGGGGAACCAAGAGTTTGTGATCATGTTATCATGTGACCACGTGATGAGGATAAGCATCACAGGATGATGTGGTCACATAGTCAGGGTGGGCTTCAGGGAGGAGGATAGGTTCTTAAGATAGAAATAGGATTTCAGCAGATGAGAAGAGAGGGAAGCCAGTGAAGGGACTGGCAGACCCCAAAGGGAAGGTGTGGACCCTCTCAGGAGACTGCTGTGACCCAGGGGACAGGAAGGTGGGTGAGAGGAAGAGAGAAAATCCCTGCGGTCCTGCTGGAGGGGGGGG
>PITA01023799.1:0-27444 GCA_004023965.1 Spilogale gracilis
GGGGAACCCACGGAGGGCGGGGCAGAGTGAGCCCTGCTGAGGGCAGCGGGGCTGTGGCCTCCTGGTCACGGGGGCGGCTCTCACTGTGCTTTCCTCTCCCGCTTGTCCCCCTGCAGGCGAGACGGCGGCCAGCTCCATGCATTCGTCCCGCTACCCGAGCCCGGCCGAGCTGGACGCCTACGCCGAGAAGGTGGCCAACAGCCCACTGTCCATCAAGATCTTCCCCACCAACATCCGGGTGCCCCAGCACAAGCACCTGGGCCGCACCGTCAACGGCTATGACACCAGCGGCCAGCGCTACAGCCCCTACCCGCAGCACGCCGCTGGCTACCAGGGCCTGCTGGCCATCGTCAAGGCCGCCGTCTCCTCCTCCTCTGGTGCCACCGCGCCTGCTGGGCCCACCAAGAGCGTGCTCAAGAGCGCCGAGGGCAAGCGGACCAAGCTGTCGCCGGCTGCCGTGCAGGTGGGCATCGCGCCCTACCCGGCGCCCAGCACTCTGGGGCCCCTGGCCTACCCCAAGCCCCCCGAGGCGCCCGCCCCACCGCCCGGCCTGCCCGCGGCCGCTGCCACCGCCGCCACCTCCGTCATCCCCCTGCCCGGCCGTGGCCTGCCCCTGCCGCCTTCCAACCTGCCCTCCATCCACAGCATCCTCTACCAGCTCAACCAGCAGTGCCAGGCCCCGGGCGCCGCGCCCGCTGCCTGCCAGGCTGTGGCCGGTCCCCACCCCAGCCCGGCCAAGCACGGCCCCATGCCCAGCTTCCCCGGCATGGCCTACACGGCCGCTGCCGGCCTGCCCGACTGCCGGAAGGGCGCCGAGCTGGGCCAGGGAAGCGCGGCGGCCTTGACGTTGGCTGGGGCCACCAAGCCTGCAGGGTACGCGGACGGGGGTCTGGATTACCTGCTGTGGCCACAGAAGCCGCCCCCACTGCCACCCCAGCCACTGCGGGCCTACAGCGGCGGCACGGTGGCCACCAAGTCCCCGGAGGCCTGCGGGGGGCGGGTGTACGAGCGGGCCGGCGGGTCGCCCCTCACCTGCAGCCTGGGGCTGCCCACCGGCTTCACCGTGGGCCAGTGCTTCGCCGCCCCCTGGAACAGCGTGCTGGTGACCCCCACCAGTGACTGCTACAACCCTGCGGCGGCCGTGGCAGTCACGGAGCTGGGGCCGGGGGCGGCCCGGGAGCTGGCGGGGCCCCCCGTGGAGGCGCTCTCGGGCCTGCCCAGCAAGAGCGTGTGCAACACAGCGGTGCTGAGCAGCAGTCTGCAGTCACTGGAGTATCTCATCAATGACATCCGGCCGCCCTGCATCAAGGAGCAGATGCTGGGGAAGGGCTACGAGACAGTGGCTGTGCCCCGGCTGCTCGACCACCAGCATGCCCACATCCGCCTGCCCGTCTACAGATAAGGCCCACCCAGCGGCTGCACGGACAGACGGACAGGGCGCCGAGCGGGCAGGCAGGCCGCAGAACACGGTGGGCGGTGCACGGGGGCACCCGGCCTCGCCCTGTGTCCCAGCACCTGTGGATGCCCACGGGGAAGCCAGGCTGGCTGCGGTCACCTGATGGGGAGGAGGAAGGCCACCTGCCATCGACTGCCCTAGGACACAGGGAGGGCCCAGGGCAGCCGCTGACGTCTACCACCTCTCCCATCCAAGCTGGCAGAGGCAGGGAGAGAAACCACTTTAAAACAGGAATGGTTCTTTCTGGCTTCCCCAGGAGAGGCGCTCAGGCCAGGGTGGGATATGGGAGGAAATGTGCCGCTCTAGCAGAGCAGCCCCCCGAGGGGCAGACCTCGCCTCCCCCCATGAGCTCTGCAGTCTCCTGGAAAAGGAGCAGAGAAGGGGTATAGGAAGTCACAGGGCCTACAGTGTCCCCTCATTGGCCAATCCAGGTGAAGACCACTCTAACAGAGGCTCCAAGGACTACTAGTCCCCTCCCCCCCACTCCTCCCCTCCTCCTCTGGGTTCTTCCCCTCCTCCCATTCCTTCCCAACACAGAATTGTACCCCATCCCCACTCTCTCCCAACCCTGTACTACGACCTTCTCCCTTCTCTCCACATCTTACAGGGCTGCTGGGCACAGTCGTACAGGCTGTGCACTGCACAAGGGCACCTCGTCTAAGGAGACACCATTTGCATCCTAGACTTGTATATTTATTATGGCAATTTTCCCAATCTTGAGGAAGGGGCGCCATTTTCCCTGTTCGCACAAAGGCACCACAGGGGCTAATGGTGGGCCTGCCATCAGACACCAGTCACAGGAACCCTACCCTGCCTTCCTCAGGGGTTTTCCTAGGAGCCAGCGAGGAGGTGACCTACTGGTTTTAGTTGGGAGACCCAATCCAACTCCCTTCCTGCAAGCTGCCCACCGAGGCCTGCCGTGCACCATCAAGGCTTGGGGGAGGGAGGCAGGCAGGGGTCCCCCCCACCCCTCGTTGCGTCCCCAAGGCCCGAATCCCCTGAGCCCTGGCCCCTCTGGCACTCCGGAAGCGGTACTGTATCTCTCCAAGGCCTGTTCAAGCACTAAGTGCATTTACAAATCTCTGAGAATGTTTTTTTTTTATACTAAAATTGACCATTATATTCTACTGTGAGAAGTGCAGCCTGCACTATATTGTTTTAAAAACGAAGAGAAAGAAAAAAGGAAAACACAGATGGTGTCTCAGCTGTGGAATTGTTCTGTAGCTCTCGTTTTGTTCTTCCTTCCTTCCCTCCCGTAGGAGTAGAATGGGGCCGTCCCCTCCCCTGCCGACCCTGCGCGGAGCCCCGCGGGAGCAGGCCGGGAGCCTCCCTGCACCCACCACGCCGGGCATCCCGTGGGTCATCTACCTTCCCAGCTCTTGAGAGGGGGACGCTGTCATGTCCCCTGTTCACGTGTCGGCGCGCAGGCTGAAGGCCGCTGGGCACGGCCAGCGATCATTCTGCAGTGTGGATGAGGCATTGCCAAGCCCGGCCCTGGGGCTCATGCCCTGAGCGGTGCAGAGGTGGTCTGGGGATGGTGGTCCCCCTGCAACACTACATTGCTTCCCAGCTTCTCTGTCCCTGACACTCTCCAAGCTTCCAGGGGGGCGGGGGGGGGCAGTCAGCCCCAGCACACACCCACCCCAGGCCGGGGGCGGGGGGGGGGGGGGGGAGGGGGGGTTGGGCATCGGCAGGAGACCACCCAAGATGCTTCCCATCTATCAGCACTTTATTTGTGCCGGACCTTTTCATACACACTGTATCTCCCTGGAGCCTCACCACATCCTTGTGTAGTAGGTGTTTGAGAGGAAGAAACCGAGGCTCAGAGATGTGAAGTGAGCTGCCTAAGTTCACACAGCAAGTCTGAAAAATGGGAGTTTGAACCTCATGGCATGAACTCTACACCCTGTCTCTGCCTTAATTCCTGGGGAAGGGGAGCCCCCAGTTTGATGCAGGCCTCTCCTCCCATGCACAGAGCCTTACCTGGGTGCCAGGATGGGACACAGGCCCTTCTGAACTGGGTCAGTAAACCAAGCACAGCACCCGTCACGCCCTGGGGAGCAGCCCAGGGGTCACCCTGGGTGACCAGCTGGCCCAAGTCAGCACTACACCAATGGCCTCTGGGAATGACCGCAAGTGGTATGTGCGGGACAGCTGACAGAGCGCTTTACTGGCCTCCTACAACAGCCTCACAGCTGCCCCATCAGGTGTGTGACAAAATCATCCCATTTTACAGATGAGAACACAGAACCTGAGAATGGCCACAAGGACAGTAAGAGGAAGCCAGGTTCTGGCCTCAGGTCCAACCCCCCAGCTCAGGGCGCCTCCAGACACCCCAGACACCCCCGCGGCCTTCACTCTTATACGGAGGCAAAGCCCACCTGCGGCCTCACAGCACCCCCGGGGGGCAACTGGGGGCAAGCAGCCTGGGAGGCCCAGCCTCTGGCACGAACTAGAAACAGGCTGGAATTCAGCCTTTGCGACTCGGAGTGAGAGCGAACCAGACAAGGAATTCAAGGACACGAAAGCACAGGGCAGGAACTTGGAGGGGGGGGTGGGTGTAGGGCAGCAGGGTGTAGACCCAGGTTTGGGGCTGGGTGGTGGCCTGGGGTTTGGGTGTTCCCAGGGGCCCCCACTGGGGCCACTTCTGCACCATGGTTTCTGGGTAGCCCAGGCCCCCATCTCCGGGGCCCACTGCCAGGCCCTCCCACACCAGGGCACGGGGAGCCCAAGCAGGCAAGACTGGTGCCACCCTCGGGCAGGTCCCCCCCCATTTGGAGATTCGGCTGAGGACAGACCAGCTGTGGGCTGTGGGCGGGGTCTGCGGGTCTACAGGCCAGGCGGCGGGAGCACGAGGCACAGACCCTCCCACTGGGCTTCTGGCCCGGTCCTAGCACCGGCTCCCCACATGCCTTGGGCCAGGCTCCTCCCTGGGAGCAGAGCTGGCCAATCTCAACGGGTCCTCCAGCATGTAGCATCCCTGCTCTCCATTCACATAATCACCTCGGACTACCTGCCACATTGGAGGGACAGGAAGGGTGACATCATCAATGCTACAATGGCCCACGGTCCCCACAGGCAGACCGGTCCCCAAGCTCGTTTTAAACGGTATCTAGTCCCTTCGTGACCACTCAAAACGACACAGGTGCACATCCCTAGGGCACAGAGCCAGTGAAGCCCCTAGAAGGGCAATCATTTTGCCCCAGGTCAGCTGAGCGTGGAGAACGACGAAAACAGCTGGGACAGAATCCCGGCCAGACTCGGAGCCTGCTGGCGGGCAGCCGCACTGTGCAGAGAACCCCAGCCACCACCAAAGCCCACACCCGGCCACTTGGGCTCCAGCGCATAGGTCCAGCCTGGGTCCCGCGCTCCCTGGGGCAGGACTTGGTGCTGGGTGAAGGGGCAGAGGGGGCCAGTCTGCCATCTGTCTGCCCCCCGCCTCAGGCAGAGCTGCAAGCCTTTCTCTAGGTCTCCCGTGGGGACACTAGGCTGCTCTCCCTTTAGCGGTCTTGGGCTCACACCCCTTAATGTCCGAGGTGGTCGCCACGTGTGGCTGGCACATAAACTCCACTATGCGACGCCTACTGTCATTAACAACTGCTGGAAGAGCCTCACCCCCCCTTACATGGGCATCGGAGCGGCCCCGGCGGAGCGAAGAGCTTGGGCAAACACGCGAGCGGAGGGGCCGGCGCGGGGGACACTCACCTTTCCAGGGACGCGCGGTGCTTTCCTGACTCTACAGGCCGGCCTTTGGGGCACCTCCCCACTCCTGGCGAGGGGCGCAGACAAGGTCGAGCCCTGAACTTGCCTGGCAACAGCCAGACTTCAGCTTGGAAGCTCAGCTGTGGCCCCCCGCATGGGTTCCCGGTGCCCGCCGGCCCATGCCTCACGGCGCCTGCGCAACCCCGCTCCCTTTAAGGGCCTTCCTGGCCCCCACCTGTTCTCTGCGTGGGCCTGGAAGGCGGGGCCCAGCCAGGGTCAGGGCTGGCCAAAGGGATACCTTTTTTTTTTTTTTAATATTTTGTCTTTTCGAGAGAGGGAAAGGGAGGGGTTGGGGGAGGGGCAGAGGGAGAGGGAGAAGCAGGGAGACCAACACTGGGCTCTATCCCAGGACCCAGGATCATGACCTGAGCTGAAGGCAGATGCTTAACCAAATGAGCCCCCCAGGTGCCCCATGGATTTCTATTGAAATCACACCATCTGCCAGCTGCCTAAGAGAGTGATAGTGGGAGGGGAGGAGGCAGGAAAACCGGCCCTCTGACTCCACATGTGACGGCAGGCAGACTTGCATGCCCTCTCTGAGCCCCAGTTCCAAATCTGTCAAAGGAGGTAGTGGCCTCTGAAGGCCTGGGATGTCCCCGGGTGATGTGTGATCAGGATGATAGGGCAAATGAGTCCGGGGCAGTCCCAGGGCACTGGGGCCTAGCGGCTGAGGATCAGACAGACCTGGTTCCCGGCCTGACACTGCCCCTCATGAGCACCAGGTCACTGGCAAGCGACCACTCCTGTCTGAGCTGCCTCTTTCTCTGCCGCAAAGAGCAAGCCCATTACAGCCGCGTGGGGCTGAACATAGGAAACAGGTGGTCAGGTCCCCTGGGAAACAGCCTGCTTGGGAGAAGATGCCCCAAAAGGTAGGCATGTTACTTCTGCCGTCACTTGGTCCAGTTGCTTTCACCTTGAAAAATGGGTTTTCAGGTTAAAAGGGTTTTTTAAAAAGGGCGCCTGGGTGGCTCAGTGGGTTTAAGCCTCTGCCTTCGGCTCAGGTCATGATCTCAGGGTCCTGGGATCGAGGCCTGCGTCTGGCTCTCTGATCAGCAGGGAGCCTGCTTCCTCCTCTCTCTCTGCCTGCCTCTCTGCCCGCTTGTGATCTCTCTGTCAAATAAATAAAATCTTTTAAAAAAAAATAAGTTAAAAAAAACAGACACATCCCCCTCCCGCCACCTTAGAGATGCACAAATCTCTAGTATGAGCATATTAAAGGCTCTGAAAAGTCCTTCAGGCAAGGTACCCTCTTAGCTTTAACCGAGCATTTCCCTAATATTTTTGATCACTGAAGCTTTTGTTTCTATGCATTAACATCCCAAGGAACAAATACTTCAGGAAATACGGAGTCCTACCTCTTGTGTTGCAATTAGGGAAACTGAGTAAGTTCCTTCTTCTCTCTGGTGATGTGTGGTCCTCAGTTTCCCTAGTTGGTGGAGCAAGGACTGGACTCCAGCCCTGACCTGCAGTCATCGGGCCTCCACTCTGGGCCACCACATCCTAACTGGTCTTTGTTCACTGTGTTGTGCTAAGCCCAAAGGATGGAAAGGAACCCCAAGGAGAGAGAAGAAAGCCCACCTTTGACAAGTGGGCGTGTATCCCAATTTTGAAAATGACAAAAGTGAGATTCAGAGAGGGAAGGCAACTTGCCCGAGAGTACACAGCAACTAAGTTCTAGACTATCCGGAGGCATATCTGGGCCACCTTCTCTCCTCTTTGGGAGATGAGGGAATTCCTGAGCCTTAGAGCCTCAGGGCACACTTAATAGGGAGCTCAGCCAGGGACTCTTCCTGACCGAGTCTCCAGAGTCTCAGGTTTCCCTCCGGCTGCTTCTGAGGAGGCCCCTGGGTGTGACTATAGCGGCCCCTGGTGGCCAGTCTCCAGGATCAGCAGTCCCACCCCGATCCCGTGGGTGCATCCCAAAATGAGGCAGGGAGAGGGGATAAGTACAAGCGGGACACTCTGATGTCACCGAGCACCTGGAGGTGCCGAGAAGACTCTCTGCTGGAATCTGGGTACTTGGGTTCCAGTCCCAGCTCCATCCAACCTCTCCTGTCATCACCTGTTAGAACCCGTTACAGCCTGTTTCGGGGGCGAAATGGATGCGCACGTGGTTTAGAAAGGCTAAAACACTAGGTAAAAAAAAATCCTGTCAAATCCCTGAAAGGGTCTTCTTCCTAAGACAGAGGGGGAAAATCCTGAGTCTCCCACATCTAGGCTGTGTGTTCTTAGGCAAGTGGTTTACTTCACTGGGGCTCACTTTCTTCATCTGTAAAATAGGGATCAAAATGTATTCTTATATCTGCATGATTTGGGCAAGGTATCAGGGAACCCTGATTCACTGGCTTAAATGAGAAAGAAAAATTATCTCCAACAATCATAAGAAGCTCTAAGGTAGGATGGTCCCAGGGTTGGTTAATTCAGCAGCTCAATCGCATCAACAAAGATCCCTTTCCATGTTTCCATTCTACCAAGCCCCTTCATGGTCACAAGATGGCTGCTGCAGTTCCAGACATCACATCACAAACCTGACAGTGCCCAGCAAAGACAGTGTCTTCCTAGATTTCTCTTATTTTCCCAGGATACCCCCTCCTGCAGCAGACTTCCCCTTTGTCTCATGGGTCAGAACTCATAGGTTCCCTGACCAATTCCTAGTAAGGGAAATAGAGTCACAGTGGTTGGCTCAGGAAAGCCCCTGACTGTGGAGGAGAGTGGAGAACTCTGAACAAAACAGGTGCTATGAAGAAGGAAGAGTGGACATGGCTTCTGGAGAGGGTTCAAACACCCGTCCTCCCGTTCCCACACGGGGTTCCTGAGGCACGCACACCAGACCCTGAGCACAGTGCCTACCGGCACATCTTCACCTGCTTCATCCTCTCTGTGACTCCCCCCGAGAAGCCAAGCCTGCCCACCCTCCCTGGGCTTGGGTCTCCATGACCAGTACCTTTTCCATCCTGTCTTCTGCCTCCACCACCACCCCTCCTTTCACTTCATCTCATAAGCCTGGCGTGAACGAAGATCTCCCCACTGTCCACAATGACTTTGCGCTCCTAAAAATGAAAAGGTAGGGGGTACTTGATTCTCACGCCAACGCTTTCACCAGGGAGTCAACAATGAATAACAGGCTGAAGAGAGGCCCAGAGTCTGATCCTGACCAAGCAACTGAAATGATCAGAACACACGTCTTCTGGGCGAGGTGTGGAGACTGCCAGCTACGATGTCACTACATTCGGAAATGTCGGGAGTGTGCATTCCGGGGAGATGAACAGTGTGGTTGAAAATGGCTTTTGATTTTTAAAAACTCCCCAGCATTCATCTAAAACAATAATAACAGCTAATAATAACAGGACATGTAATAATGAAGTATTCATAGGCAGAAGAGGTAATTGTTCAATTAAAGATCTGAGAGTTTCTGAGACTGTCTTTTCTGATGGGGTCCCATTGTTTTTGACTCTAGTAGCACTAATTATTTCCCAGTAGTGCTTTAAACTTGAGATGAAAAAAGCCTTCCTGTCAAATATGACATACAAGTGCTTTATCATTATTAAATACACATACACGCACATAATAAGAAAATCTGGGTTGGAATAAAGTTAGGGATATGTTCAAAGAGAGAGGGGGAGGTTCTAAATGGGAGCCAACAGTCTTGGGGGCCCAGCAAAAGTGGCAGGCGACAGCCAGGGGCTTCAGGGCACCTGTCACCCCTCAGGGGTCAGAGTGTTTCTCCCCAGGATGGGCTCTGAGGGTGGAATGTGGGCGTTCAAGTCCCACCCCCACAGCTTCCCAGCCAGGTGCCCTGGGCAAGGGTCTCCACCTCTCTGAGCCCTGGCTTCCTTATCTGAAACGTGGGGTGCTGTGGACATTCTGCAATCATTAGCTATTGCCACAGAATCGATGACGGTCTGAAGAAGAAAGAAGAAAGAAGAAGAACCACCACCACCACCACCACAACTCATTGGCATGGAAGGACAGTGCTTTCTCAGGCATCTTTGGGCTTCCTCTGATGTCACCCAGGCTTGCTGCGCTCCACGGGTCTCTCAGCCTCCTTCTGGAGGGGCTAGCCCAGGCATGTTCCCGAAGGTGCCATTGATTAAAACGAATCTCACAGTCAAGCTAGGGATGCAAAATTCTGCTTTGCCCACAGTGGGAGAACACCATAAGCCTATCTTGCAAAATGCACCCGCAGAGGGACGAGCAGGGAAGGGCGGCCACTGACACGGTCGGGCACAGGTGCCCATGTTGCAACAGCCCCTGTGGTCTGGGGGAAGCCCATGCCATTCCCGGCTCCAGCTCTGCCTCTCGCGGGTCCGGAGAGATAGCAGGTGTAGGGGAGCGGCTGGGGTGGAGGGTGGGCATCTGGGGAAAGGCCTGCGGCAGCTGCCGGCGGGCCCAGTCAGCATGGATTCCGGGCAGGAGAAACTACCTTTCTCCATTCATCTGTCGGACTTTGGCCAGTGTAGCCTCCTGCCTGCTGATTGGCTGAAGCAGGAGACACGTGACACTATTCTGGCCAATAATATAAGAGGGGAGGTCATTTGGGGAAAGGTTTCCGCCCTCATAAAAAGAGACACAAGAAGCAGTACCATTACTCTCACACCATTACTCTCCCCACCAACATTACTCTTTCCACCAATATTACTCTTCTCCCACCATTACTCCACCCACCGGCATTACTCTCCCCCTACCAACATTACCCTTCCCCATCAGTATTACTCTTCTCCACCATTCCTCTCCCCCCCCAATATCACGCTTTCCCACAAACATTACTCGCTCCTACCAACAACTGTGTTCTCTCCCCGCCGCTAGCATTATTCCGCCCCCTGGCATTACTCCCATCCCCTTGCACTCCATCTTCTCCCTCCGCCCCAGTCTCACCGGCATTTCTTGGGCTCACGCCACCACTGCCGCCCTGAGTCCAGGCTCCAGTCACCTTGGTCACTACCCCTGCCCCTCATTCTCATCCCTGCCCTCCTCAGCATCAGTGAATGAACATTTATTGGGCACCGACAAACCGCAGCCCGTTTACAGAGCACACTGAAGGCATGGTCCCACTGCAAGGGCCCCGGCCCCATCACGAAGCCACAGGATGCTGTGGCCCACCTAGGGCCCAGGCTGGGGCTGGGGGCTGGCCGACAGTGACCTGGAATGGGGTCCTGAGGCCTCTGCCAGGTTCCCTTTGAGGGCGAGGATCACACCACTTTCCTGAGAGCAGAGTAAATAAATAATGGAGAGGCAGGGGGCTGAGCCCCCATGGGCAGAGAGGCCCTCGCATTGGCTTATGTGACTCCATGGGAGTGAGACCAGCAGTCAGGAGCCTCATGCCCAGGGGTGCAGGGGGTGGAGCTGGGGGGGGGCAGAAGCCTGGGGACCAGAGGGTCCTAGGGCCTCCCCTTCATCTCCGCCTGACCCTCACCTCTGGAGGTCAAAGGAACATGTGGGGGATGCCCCGGGGAGGCATCGCTGAAATGCAGGTGGAATAGAAAGAGGCAGGTAGAGGGACGGGCGAGGGCTGCAGGCCAGAGACCCTGTCCCGCCCACAGCCCCTAGAGGGGCGCGTCATCAGTCCTCCACTTGGGGGGGTAGCTCTGCTGGGGGCCGTCACAGCTGGGGTTCCCCATGTTGTCCAGAGGCACCACCACCTCATCGGGGTTCGAGTTCTTGTTCAGCTCCACGACGCGGGGCACCACGGAGGACCAGCGATCTGTCGTGAGCATGGCGGAGGGAGGAATGAGGGTAGGTGGAGAAGGCACACATGGGCCCTGAGCACCTGCTGTGTCCCGGGCACTCCACAGAGATCTAAAGGGGGAGGATTATCATCCCCACTTTACGGGGGCCGAAACTGGGGCTCCGTGAAGTCAGGCTCCAAATCCAGGAGCACACAGGGGTAAGTGGAAGAGCCAGAATTCAAGCCCAGGTCAGAACAGCTCAGGGCCCGCATCCCTCCTCTCATGCACACCTCCAGGGGCGGGGAAGGGCCAGACGTTCACGAGCAGCGAAGGCAACGTGAACAGGGAGTCTGTGAGAGAGGACAGGACTGCTCAAGGCAAATCAGGGATGAGGACCACCAAGGCTCCCCCTCTGCACCTCTGGCTCTCCCCCACTCAATGCCCCGCCCCCGCACTCACCCCTCCGGAGGCGGCCCACGGTGTGTGAGAAGCCATAGTACTGGTAGTTCTCACTCTTGCCTGGGTCCTCGTTAATGATGCCCAAGTTCTGGTTCCAGTGAGACCAGTTCACCTCGTCCACCCTGGCGGGGGCACAGCAGACACAAGGGTAAGGGGGTGCCCCCAGCCCAACCACACCCTCTCCCAGGCCCCAGGCAGCCTCCCTGCTCTAGCCCCCCAGCCCATCCTCCTCCTTTCCCTAAAAAGCCTGGTAACATACACGTAACACACAATTTGCCATTTTCACCATTTTTAAATATACAATTCAGGGGACTAAATATACTCCCCCCATGTTGGGTCACCATCCCTACTATCTATTCCCAATATTTCCCATCACCCCAAAAAGAAATTCTGTCCCCATTAAACTGTAAGTCCCACTACCCCACCTCCCCATGACCTGTGTTCTGCTTTCTGTCTCTGTAGCTTTGCAGTTTCTGGACAGTCCACATAAATGGAATCCTACACCGCGTGGCCTTCCGTGTGTGGCTCGTCTCACACAGCATCGCGTCTCTGAGGCTCACTAACGCTGGAGCATGCATCAGGACTTTACTCTGTTCCACGACTGAGTCATGTCTGCTAGGGGTGCCCCACGTTTTGCCCCACATTCATTTGCAGTGGACACCCTGCTTTTTCACATTCTCTCCTCCCCTTCCTGGGACGCCCTGGCAAAGGCAGCAGGCAGCCCCTTGGGCCCCAAAGGGCTCGATCTAATTTCCCCCTTGGAAAATTATTTTCTTGTCATTTTCATTCAACCGCCCTATTTGGAGCCATTTTCTACAGGTCAGAACCCAGCAAGGAAGATCCGTTCACTGTTCCCATCAGGACAGAGGAGGAAACCCGGGCTTGTTACACTGTTCATGCGGGGCCACAGAGCTGAGCAGTCAGAGTCAGGACTGGAACTCCGGGTACCAGCCGAACAGGCCTCTGCCCGGCTGCCCTACGAGGCGGGTGCTAGTAGTGTCCCCGCTTCAGAGACGAGGAGACTGGCTTTGCCTGACTCCAGACGTGATGGTCGTGCCCTATGGCGGCAATCGCTTCACGAAGAATGAGCCATCTTGAAAGAAAGGATTCACCCAGGGGTTCCCCTCAGAAGGGAGCACTCCCTATGCTTCTGGGTAACAGCCCGAGTCCATCGAATCCACGCCGCTGACCCCGGGGGTGCTGCTGTCATCCGTGGAAGAAACCCAGGCTGGGAAGGAAACTGACTTGCCCGAGACCACCCAGTAGAACTGAACTCCGGTCGGGCCCATCGGGCCTCAGTGGCTCGGGAAGTTGCAATGGGTAGAAGGGTGAGGAGACTCAATCGGTGCGGGATGGTGCGGCCCCGCCTGCCCCGCCTCACCTGAAGCACCACCGGCGGTCTGGGGTGCCATCCGAGCTCTTGCCCACGGTCACCATCTCGCCAGAGCGGAAGGCCTTCCTCAGGAACACGGGGAACGAGCGCTCGATGTCCAGGATGGTGGTGGCCCACTGCAGGCGGGGAGGGGTGGGCAGGTTATTGGTGAGCCTCCCCCCCCAGCGCCTACTGCCCTCGGGCAGAGATGAGGCGCGCCCCTACTGCCCCGGATCAAGGCGATACAGTCAGATACCCACAGGGCTCCACGGGAGCGTAAACGGGGGAGGCAGGGATCAGAGGCAGGGAGCCTGCGGCAAAAGTCCCATGACACGATGTCACCACCGGGGAGGGGTGGGGGCCCGGGCAAACCAGGGAGCACAAGCCCTGTGTGAAAGCAGGCAGCTGCCTCTAACCACCCCCCAGCACAGCCAGAAAGGACTGGGGGCCCGCCTCGCCAGGCTTCTAGCTTCCAGAAAGGCCAGAAGATTTGATTTTCATGAGAAATCTCCTTTTAAAATTTCGCATTAATTTTTTTTTTTTAAATCTGGCAATGCAGAAACCAGAAATCTTAGCAGGTCAAGGCCAGCCCGCAGGTTACCACTGTGCCTCTTCTGAGTTTCATCCTGTGGAGAAACTGAGGCCCGGGGAAGGAAGCGAGTGCCACACATAAAGATTAATACCAGCGAGTCGTTTCCCCGAGACCCAGAACTGGGAGGGTGACCTGGGGGCCTTTTGTTTTTTGCCTTCTCACTGCACCATCTCTTTGAAACACACTGTAAACACAGCTGCTGAGTTCCTGGGCCTCGTGCTAGCGCTGTTTCTGGTGACCCCCCCCACCCCACCCCGGTTTGAGAGCTGTCTGTGCATGGCTGAGAGGGCTGTGATCCCCAGGGGCCATTGCTTTCTAGAATTGCATAGAGCATTTGGAGAATGCAAAGGCAGCAGCTCCCCTGAGCCAAAAGCCCCACGTCCACCTGGTCCATTTTATAGACAGGGAAGTCGAGGCAGAAGGAGATGACGGAGCTGGCCCTGAGCAGGTGGCCAAGGAGGGGCATGCCGTGGGTTGGACCCCCCCCCCCATTCCAGAAGGGGGCAGGCGGCGGGGTGGGCCGGCAGGCGTGGGGGCGGGGCCCCCGGGGCGTCACCTGCAACTTCCAGATGTGCTTGCTCTCCTTGGAGACCTGGCCCACGGTCTCGCCCATAAGGGCGATCAGCATGTTGAGAAGCAGCACGAAGGTGAGGATGATGTAGGTGACCAGCAGGATGATGAAGACCACCGGGTACTTGGTGCTGCTCAGCATCTCCAGGTCGCCCATGCCGATGGTCAGCTTGAAGAGGTCCAGCAGGAAAGTGCTGAATGTCTCGCTGTCGCGGCACGAGGGGTACGTGGGCACTGTGCAGTTGGTATGGTCCCCGCTGCACACCTTCATGTTGGCACACGGGTTCAGAAGGGACACCAGGGCTGCGGGAGGGGAGGGGTGACACTCACTGAGTGACGACGCGCTCTGACAGGTGGAGAGCAGCGTGCCCCTTCGCCAGAAGGGACAGCTGAGGCTTGGTGAGGAGAGCACACCGGCCCGGGGTCCCCCAGCATAGGAGTCCGAAACCTTGGCTCGCTGCACAGACTCTTGGTAACAAGGAGGAGGGTCCTGGGATCTAGTCTAGGAGTTCTTGGCCAGGTGCTGCATTTCCCCGCAGGGACATCTGGCAATATTTGGCTGTCACAACCAGAGAGAAGTGCTACTGGTACCTAGTGGGAAGAGGCCCCAGGGGATGCTGTTAGACATCCCGCCATCCCATCCTGTACGGCCCCCACGGAGCATCATCTGACCCCAAGGGCAACGGGGCCAAGGCTGGGAGACCCTAATCTAGCCTATCACTGGTACAGGTCTTGGGAGCCTGGAAGGCCAGCAATCCCAGGGGCAGACCCTCTGTCATGCTCCTGTTTCCTGGCCCACACCCACTCATAGGGGACAGGTGCAAGCTGAAACATGCCAGGCCCGACTATCCCAGAGGCTGTGCCTGCTGAGGCCCTCGCCTCCTCTCCAGACATCTCAAACCCATCCCGGCACACACCCACTCCCTCTGAGCCCAGATGAAGCTTCCAGATTCTTCTCAACATGGTTCAGCAGCAACAAGGGTCCCTACACTGTCCCGGGCAGGGAGCACAAAGAGACTGAGCCCCTTGGTCAGTAGGGCATACAACCTCCTAGGGCCTTCATCCTGGGATGACAGCACATTTCAACCCATATGCTATCGCTGTTCAGCTGTGTAGCAGCTGCTGACACATGTGTTGAGAAGGATTCTAAAACCTAATCTTGACCTATCAGGAAAAAAAAAATGTGTGTGTGTGTGTGTGTGTGTGTGTGTGTGTGTGTGTCACTCTGCGATCCATTAGCAATGTCTGCCAAGGGCACAACAGGTCCGTGTGTCATGTTTGTGACAGGTCAGCCTCAGAAGAGGGAGCCAGTGTCCTCTATCAGGGGAAGCCCTGCAACAGAGCTGACCACTCAGTTGCTAATTTAACCCCTAAGTTCCTGCCTCAGTTTTTATAATTAAGACTGCAGTAGGGCTGGGCCCTCGACCACTGCGACACTCTCATTCTTCTTAGTCCTAACCCTGGGAAGGGGGTCCCTCTCCCTATCTCCCCAGATAAGGCTACTGTTCTGCTTCCCCCCAGATAATCCACGCAGAGCCTCGGAACCATCTGGGTTAAAATATCACCACCATCACATCCTGATTTAGTGTTCATTCCCAGAACAGCCTCCTCAGATGTGCATGTGGCCTGATGAAATCTGAAACAGCCGTTCCCTTTTGGATCCCGGCCACTAGCGGGTGGCTCACCCATCTCTTGAGGACCCGCCCAATGGCTCAGTCGGTATCCTCATCCCAGGCTCTTTCCCCATGGCCTGTGCCACTGAGGTCCCCTGGCATCTTGGCATCATGGAGAAGGCACATTGGAGATAGCCAGAAGTGACCAGAACTGGTAGATCACATATTCAAATTCACCCTTCCTTCTACCCATGTCCCTTCCATGTGACTCTGTGGGTCTTTCCATCAAGAGGTAGAATCTATTTCCCCACCCTCAATCAAGGCTGGCCTGTCACTTGTGTTGGCCTGCAGAGTAAAGCAGAAGGGACCAGGCAGTGACCTTGAACGCTTGCACATACATTCTCAGAACCCTCAGACGAGCACATGAATGCCCCGAGCCAACTGGAGGGCGGGTGGCCACAGGGAGGAGAGCTAGGTCACTCCCACCGAGGCCATAGTCACCGGACTGGCCAGACGGCAGCCAAATCACAGCCAGCTGCGGACACAGGCGTCCTGGAGATGGGCCGAACCTGGCCCAGGTCAGTACCACTGCCCAGCTCACCCAAAGATTTGTGAGCGATAGTGAACAGTAGCTGTTTTAAGCCCCTAAGTTCGGGTGACTTCCCTTGCGATAGTCACTACTCTGCCATTTCTATCATTTCCTAGCTTTGGAACTTGGGCAAATTATTTAACCTTTCTAAGCCTCAGTTTTCTTGCCTGTAAAGGGGACAATAAAGGCACTGACCTCGCAGACCCACCGGGGAGACTAACGAAGCGGAGACAGAAGAGGACTCAGCCCAGCGCCGGGTGTGCAGGGAGAACCTCGCACACGTTCGTTATGGTCCTCCACACACCAGGCTGCCCCCCCCCCCGGTCCTGGCGCCACCCCCACCAGGTCACCTGGCTCCCCAGAGCTCACCTGAAGCATAGCCAATCATGAAGAGCAAGTAGACCAGCAGGAAGCGGAAAAGGTCTTTGAAGAGGATCTGAAGACCCCGGTGGGAATATGGAGACAAACATGAGACATATGGTTTCCCGTTCTCCTGACTCCTCCTCCCCAACTGTTCTACCTCCACCCTTATCCTTCCCACCTCCACCGAGGTCCAGACCCTCCCCGCGGCCCCCACGGAGCCCCATGTCCTCAGGACCGAGGGCACTGTCTACACACGTGAGCCACATGCTTTGTGTGTGTGGCTCCCTCCAGGGACACACAGTCGAGAGGGTTCCCTGGCCCGTACCTTCTGGATCATGATGCTGTAAGTTCCCGTCAGCTTCAGGCCACGGGTAAAGTAGAGGGCATTCATCCAGCCCAGCACCAAGGCAAAGACCATGACAGCCAGGTAGGCCTCAATCCCCGCCAGGTACAGGGCCGCCGAGACAATCACTAGCACGGAGTAGATGAAGCTACAGGCAGCAGAGACCATGAGAGGGCCCAGAGGGGAGAGGGGACAATGAGGCACCAGAGGGGCACACAGGCCCCCAAGCCCACCAGGAAGCCAGGACATCCCGATGCCTTCCGAACCCCCCAGAAGAGAAACAGAGTGGATTCACGGGGTTCCCCAGCATTCTGTTAACCAGAATGCTCAATTAGCTGGCAACTAATATGTGTGCAATGGGAGGCCGTACGAGATCCCAAATCGATGCCCTTTGGAATTGCTAGAGAAAGTGCAGTAGAGTGGAGATTCTGCGGCTAAGTGAATTTCCCTGTTCCTTAGGAAAAAGGGAAAAGATGTAGTATACAGACAGCAACTCATCCTGTGCCCCAGGCAGACATCATTAATCAAGCACAGTACTCTTTCCCACCAAATGCGAACATGCCTCAAGATTCTTCACGCGGCACTCCTGGCAGACATTAGCAATCAATCACCGGCATAGGAGGTTACATTACTTCTATATAAGGTGTATATGGTGATAACTTTGTAGCAACCGGTGTCTTGCTTTAATCAGAGGACGGTTGCTTGACATTGGTCTTGTCCTGCCTCTGGGCTACAGCTGTCCAGGCTGGGTGAATCGCTCCTAATAGAGTCACCTCCCCTAAATCTCGGTGATGTCCCAACCCCAATCCCACCTTCCCCACCCAGAAGCTGCCAGCCCCAGGACCTGTCCTCACTAGAGTAGCTGGAAGGAGCCATCAATGAACAGAGAATTCACTCCTGGGCATTTCTTCATGAACAAGTCTTTGATCTGGAAGAGGGGAGGAGGCAGTTGAGAGGGACGGAGCTAGCGGGAATGCAGGGGGAGGGAGGGGAGAGGAGAGAGAGGCAGAATGTGGTACAGAGACCAGATAATGGGCTTTTTTTTTTTTTTAAGATTTTATTTATTTGAGAAAGAATGTGAGGGGTGGGGGAGGGCAGAGGGAGAGGCAGACTCCCCGCTGAGCAGGGAGCCCCACACGGGGCTCCATCCCAGGACCCCGAAATCATGACCTGAGCCGAAAGCAGATGCTTAACTGACTGAGCTGCCCAGGCGCCCTAAGATGATGGGCTCTTTTCTGTTGGGGAGAGAGGAGAAAGCAGAGAAGGAGAGTATAGACCTGGAGGAGGAGATGGAAGAAGGATGAAGAAGGGGGAAATAAAAGAAGGGAGGAGGACCGGCAGGTTGGGTGCAGTGGGGGGCCCGGCACTCACGTTGGTGAAGAAGAACAGGACGCCGGTGAAGAGCGTGATGACCTCGCCGGCCAGCCTTAGGTAGTCCACCGTGGTGCGGTAGGGGTAGGGGGGCTGAGGGGCAGAGGGCACGCAGGTCCTCTCCCAGCCTCTCCAGCCCTGGCCCCAGATCCAGGCGTTCCCCAACACCCCCAAACCTCTGGATCCTGTGAATCCCCTTGCCTCACTCTCTCCGCACTAGGCGCAGGGGAGGGGGCACCTCCCATTCCCTTCCCCAGGGGGCCCCTGGAGGAGGACCCCGGCCACTCACCGTGCCCTCCAGCGGCTGGTAGTAGGCGGTGAGGGTAAAGATGACCATGGCACACAGATAGGAGACCACGTTGATGTAGAAGGACATGGCGCCAAACTTACGCCACTTGTCCCGCAGCAGCTCGTTGATGGGCTCCACGGCCAGCATCTCGTGGCGGTTCTGTGGGAGACAGGGCGAGCAGGGGCCACGCGGGGTCCAGGCAGGCTGACTCCAACAAGCTCGCCCCCACCCTCTGCCCTGAGAGCCATCCCCCCTGCTAACCCACTCTTCAACACTCGAGGATTCATGGGGGATGGGGTGGGGATTCCCAGTGAGCCCCCAACTCCTGGGCTCAGGATTCGAGGCTCTGCCCAATTCTGCCCCAACTGAACTTCCCAGCCTATTCTGAACTCCAAGAGCCCAGAGCTGGAGAGCTAGTCTCATGGTCCCCAAACACCAACCTGCACATGGTAGGTACCTAGCTCCTGCTGGAAAAACCACCTTACGTAGCTTGTCAAAATATATAAATCCCTGGGCTGCAACCTCACGTCTGAGTCAGGAAGCAGGATTGTGAAATTTAGCCCCAGGATGATAGACACTTGACTCATCGTAATTCTCCGATTCTTCCCCAGAGGGTGGTGGGGGGAAGCCATCAATAACTGAGCCTCGCACTGTAGTTCTCTATACAGGTCCCCGGGAAGATACTACCAGTCCATCAAAGCTTGCACCCGGGATGCTAAACCTCCCACCACCCCTAGCCTAAATCAAGTTAGTCACTAAGCTCAAAGATAGGCGACATGAGCTCCAGCAAGGGAAGGCATCTGTCCAAGCTCATGGAGCTCTGGAGGGAAGGGAGACCTACACCCCATCCCCAGCACTTTCTGTCCCAATTGTATCGCATCCTGTCCCGGTAATGACTTGAGTCCCCTCGTCACCATGGATCTGTGCAACAGTATAGCCACAGAATTACCATGCAGTGTTACTCCTGATAATTAAAGACAGAAACAAACCCAATGACCAAGAATAGAGGAATGGTTAATTAGAACATGGTACATTTCCTCGCAGCAATGATATTGCAGAAGAATATTTAATGGTGCAGAATGATGTTCGCAAAATACTGCTAAGTGAAAAAAAAAAACAACTCTCAAAACTTCATCTAAAGACTACTAATGATTATAGCTGACATATAATGTTTATTTGGTGCCAGACTGTTCTCAAAGGATCTCAGTTGGTCCTTCCAATAAGGCAGGGCATGGGGCTAACCTTATCCCCATTTCACAAGAGGAAACTGGGACCAGAGAGATTGGGTCACTTGTCCTGAGTCACACAGCATATAAGCTACAGAGCCCCTCCCAGCGCCAGGGTCCTTTCCCTGCTCTTAGCCACCCCATCCTTCCCAAGGCTCTGTCCCTGCCCCGGCGCTCACCTCGATCTTGCTGTTATACACCAGGATTTCCAGCACAGAGACCTCTTCCCCACACGTGTCCAGGGAGGAAAGGTCATAGAGTGAGGAATACACGGGGCCATAGGCCCAGTCCTTGAACTTGCGGGACAGGTGTCTCGTATCCTCGTCTGTCACCTCCCTGCGGATGATATGCTGAAAGACCTGCATGCGGGCGAGGACAAGGGAGGGTCAGGGGGCCCCAGGGAGGGACACCAATGCTCAGCCCCTCACTTCACAGGAACCCAGGGGGCCGAACACAGCCCATCACACGGCTCCTCCCCTGGCACTGTAGAAATATTCATGGAGCATGCCGGACCCTGTGCTCACATCCTCTTGTTCTTACTCTCACTGTCTTGGTTTTCAGACGAGCAAGCAGAGACTCAGGGGAGAGAAGGGTGCTCCCTGAGGCCACATAAACATTCAGCTGAAGCCAGACTGAACCAGGCCAGCCTTAAAAATCGGAATCGGAATAAGTATCTTGTTTATGGAATTAAAACAAGAGTGAATCAATATTATGGACATGTTAAATCTAGGAATAATGGCTAGATCCAGTCGTTTCTGATGCCCCATCTGTGGCTTACACTCAGGGGATACTGAGGAACAGAGAGGGGTGGTCATGGCCCAAAGCCACACAGGTTAATAGGGCAAAAAGCCAAAACTTAAACTCGGGCTTTCTCCACTACCCCCAGCCTCTTGTATGAATTGCAATTTTCGTAGCTTTCGCTGTGTTTTCAATGGAACAGTAAAAATGCCTGCCATTTACCGAGTACATGCTGCCCATCCCACGGCCTTCATTAAAGAGCCTTACATGGATCACCCTCTCCAGTTGTCACGGGTGCTACTTTCGTCCCCATTTTCCAGCCGAGAACACTGAGGCACAGCGGGAGGAGGGGAGATGCCCGCGTCACACGCTGGGAAGTGGCTGAGCCAGGCTTCGGGCCCAGGTGCTCCTGACTGTCCCTCCAGGGGACAAGCTGGCAACGTCCGGAGACTCTTGGGGTTGTCACAGTGGTGGGGAGTGCCAGGGACACAGCTAAACACCCTACCCTGCCCGAGAGCCCCCCCACATCCCAGAACCAGCCAGCCTCCGATGTCAGCAGTGCTCTGCGCTGTGCGGCCAGAGATGGAAAGAACCTGTGTGGGGATGCTGGTAGGTTAGGGGCTAAGCTAAGACCCTGATAGCGGATTAGAGGGGAGCACCCAGGGGCGGAGCCCTGGGACTTAGATTTCTATCGGTGGCTTGCCCTGGCTGGCAGGAGCAGGGCCTGACCATCCAGCGGCATGGGATGAGGACGGAGGTTCTGGGATGACGTTGAGTAGCCTGGTCGGACAAGAGGGAGCCACAGCAGGTCCTTGGTCAGGACAATGGGGTTGGCATGAGAGGCGGTGGGTGTGCATGTTAATAACAGTGACCGCTAGCTGTCCCTCCTCCAGTGTGTGTGTGTGAGTGTGTAGAGGGCAGGGGGGCTAGCTGGCTGCGCCCCCCGCCCCGCCCACACTCACCCCAATCTTGCCGGTCTTGGCCGCCATCATGAGGGGCGAGAGCCCGTCGTTGTTGAGCACGGCCTCCAGGTTGCTGTCGGGGAAGAGGCGGGCGCACTTGAGCAGCAGCAGGTCGTACATCTTGGTGACGAACTTGGTGTTCTCGCGGGTGTTGTCCGCGATGGCCACCAGCGCGTGCAGCACCGTGTTGCCGCGGGAGTCCTGCCGCCGCATGTCGGCCTTCTTGTGCGGGTTCTCCGTCAGGTAGTTGACGATGTGGGGCTGGTTGGTGCAGGCCGCCAGCGACAGGGGCAGCTCGCCTGCAGGGCAGGGGGAGGCAGGGGGAGGCAGGGGAGGTCGGTGATGGGGGCGCCTGGGGGCGGGGGGTGTGGGCTCTGCAGTCAGAACCCTGACGCCAGCTTCAGTGAGCACGACGAGGTGCCGGGTGCAGAGGCTGACCACCCATCACAGCCCCGGCAGCTCTCATGATCCCCAGATGGGGAAACTGAGGCTCCAGGAGGCCAGGTGATGCTCTACTCCTCATAGGGAGACCTCAGGGACCAGCTACGACATGCGAGCAGGGCCCTAGGAGTCTGGGGAGGGGCTGCGTCCCCCCAGCCCCCTCCATTCCCTCCTCACCGAAGTAGAAGTAGCCTCCCTCGTCCTTGGGCTGGAAGAAGCGCCCCCGGGCCTGGGCATGGACGTCAGCGCCTTGGGCCACCAGGAGCTCCACATAGTGCTTGCAGCGCCGCTCGATGGCAATGTGCAGGGCGGTCTGACCTGGGGAGGAGGTGAGGGACCGGCACCAGGTAGCGGGGAGGCCGGACTAGGCTGGACGGCTGGGGGAGGGTGCAGGGTTGCGCAGTGTGGCTGCAGCCCCGGGCCTCGGCTGGCTCCTCCCAAGGGCAGCAACGGACCTTCCGATACTGCGCACACGTGGGATCGCTGCTGCAGGAAGGCTGAGCGTGCACCGTGCAAGCAGGGCGTGGGCTCAGAGGAGAGCCTACAGGTCAGATCCTGGGGTGGGAACTCGCCAGGACTCACGGCAGGCTTTAATCACGTGCACTGTGGTCCCACAGAATTTTGGACTCAAGTATAAAATTCACAGACTTTGAATCTTCATATCCGGGCATCGGAAAGATCAAGTCTGACTCATGGACTCTCCAAACTTAGACCCAGGGAGAGGGGGCTGGCGATCCCCGTGCCCCTAGGTGCTGCTGGCCCATACGACTATTATCACAGAGCCTTAGACTATCCAGAGCCATGGCATCTCAGGTCCCAAATGCCGCGTTCACGGACCATTAGAACCGTTGGCAGGGGGAGTTATTCAACAACTGCTTCCTGGACATGTGTTGGCCCCTGGGGCGTAGATGAAAGCTCTTGGGGTGGCATGGGGGCCAGGCGAGCCAGGACAGCGCCCCACCGCCACCCTGCATCACCCTGCCCCGGCGCGGTACCCCACCTCGGTAGTAGATGTCCCGGAAGGGCGAGTTGATGAACTCCCGCATGTTGCCCGTTCGCTCGGCGATGTCCAGGAGCACAGGGATGGTGTCGTTACGACCATTGCTCAGATTCAGCAGGGCCTTGGGCAGGCAGGTCTTCCCCGTGGACGGCTCTGGGGGCGGGGGCACACATACAGGATGAGGGGCGTTCTGGGCAGCAGGGGACAGGACACTGGGGCCATGTCACACCTCCCCTCTGAGCCCATTCCCTACCTGCCCCCATGGTGGGGGGGGGAAGCCCAATAAACTCAGAGGGACAGTTCTTCAAAATGTGGGAAGCCACAGCCTACAAAGATTGGGATTTACAGAAGCATAATTTGGGGGGAATTTTAAAAATCCAATGGGGAAGCCTAGGTTAAATAAAGCCGACTATATTCATTGGTTACAGGACTTGCCAGAGCCTTTAATATGCTAATGGAGACTGTGAAGCTCCAAAGCCAGACACAGCAGGAAGCCTCTGCCTCCAGTTGAACAAAGGATTCTCGTCCCAGGCAGCATTTACACCAGTGCCCTAGAGGGGAGCTGATGGGGTGCAGTGGTCCCCAAAGCGAAGACTGCCAGCCATAATGGACATGAAATTACCTTAGGAGGGGTGGGAGAGGGTTTTGGGGGGGTCCCACAGGTGCCGCAGTGATGACACTTGCTGTGAAACCTCTCTGACAAAGCCAGACTCCAAGTACAGACAGGTCCTTAAGGCCTTAAGGCCACCCCCTGACACTTGTGACACTTGCTACCGCGTGCGTGTGTGCGCCTGTGCAATTTTCTTTCCCTTGTGTTAATTTTTATGGATACATGAGTTGATTTGTATCTTAAAAGGACAAGTTAATGAGGGCGGCTGGGTGGCTCAGTCAGCTGAGCCTTTGACTCTTGGTTTGGGCTCAGGTCAGGATCTGAGGGTCACAAGGGCTGGTGAGCCCTGTGCTCAGCAGGAAGTCTCCTGGGGATTCTCTCCAGCCCTCTGCCCCTCCCCCTTCCCGCCTTGCTCTCTCTCTCTCTCAAATAAATACATCTTAAAAAAAAAAAAAAAATGGAACCATCAACGGAAAGAGAACTCCCCTGTGAGTGCTGGGGGCTAAGGAATGGCAGAAGCAGAAATGGGATCAGGAAGGGGTGAGCCGAGACCTGGGGGAGCCAGGCACCTTGGGGCGAATCCTGGCTTTATCCTGATTCCTGTGTGACTCTTCCTCTGCCTCAGTTTCCCTTCTGGCTAAACTGAGGCCACAGAGGACAATCGAAGAGCTAACAGATGTTTGTTGATGAGCCAGTGCCAGGCAGGTAAAAGTCCTCAGTCAATATTCGGTTTTGTAGTTATCATTCCATGGGAGGTGCGTTAGGAGTTTCTCCCTACATGCCGGGAGCCAGTGGGGAGAACAAGAAAGACTCACAGAGACCTGAGTTCCAGGCCCGGTGCCCCCAGCACTGAGGTCTCTTGGACAAGCATCGTCCCTGACAAGCTGCTTCCCACAGTATCCCTGGTACTCAGCCCAGGGTCACCCAGGAGCTGTCCCTTGAATTGAAGGAAAAGGGGACTCCAGTTCCTCATCTCTGTAAATGAGGGGTGGGGGTACCCCGAATGCTGGCCAAGGGCCCTGGCGGTTCTCTCCAGACACACCATGCTCAGCTGTAGCCTGGAGAAGGTGTCAGTCCATTTCCTAATTCGGGCAGCTTGCAAATCTCTGTGCTCCCTCCCAAAGCCCACTCCTAGCCCACCTATGCACCCTCCTCAGAGAATGGGGTCCCCCTCCAGCCACAAACCTTGTGTCACCCTTGTCCTTGCCCAGCATGTCCTATAAATCCCTCTACCATTTCCCATCTCCACTGCCACCACCCTGGCCCAAGACACCTGCCCGGTTTCCACCAACCTCTCTGGCTTTCCTTCAATCCACACAGCTTCTAGAGTGGTCACTGAAGAGTACACTATTACAGTGAGTCACAGGGCCTTTGCACACGCTGTCCCTACACCCACTCCGTGCTCCTTCCTTCTTTTTTTTAACTGGTTAACGGTAACTCATTCCGATTTAGCTTAAGTATCACCTCTTCCAGGAAGCTCTCCCAGATTTTCCTGACTAGATCAAATCCTCCAACACAGCCGCCTATTGGCACACATTACAGTTTATAACTGTTTTATTTCCTTGATTGCCTGATGAAGGTTGATCTCACCCAGGAAACTGCGAGCAAGTTGAGGACAGGGTTGTGTTCTGCTTTGTTCACCATTGTTTGCCCCATGCCTAGGGCAGCACCTAATGAGCTGGTCACCACAGGTAATTCCAAATCACAGATAACCCAAAGTGGTTTGTGAAGGTGTGGAACAAGACCTTGAATTTGGGCTTCTACACCCTCCCAGACCCAGGCTGTAGCGGGGTGGGGGGCTCCCAACCTGGGTCCTGGCATGGATGACATGCCAAGAGCAGCATCTTCCCAGAACCGGGGAGGGACACGCAGTTCCAGGAATCAGCCACCAGGTGGCGGAGTGGCTCTGCCCACAGGAGCTGCTAGGGGAGGGGGCCCTAAATGAATGTCAGATTGGAGGGTATCAAACTTTGAGGGGTGGTGGTCACACACTCCCCCGAGAATCAGATGAGCTCACGAGCCTCTGGCTAGAACAACACTCAGGGGTGGATCCAGGTTTTGGGGGGGCCTCAGACTCACACGATTTCGGGGTACTGTTTATGAGATCAAACATGTAATTATGAATTCAAAATTAGCTGCAGGGTCTTAGAAGGGGCGGGAAAAAGTGAGCAACCCTATAGCTTACTTAGCCTCAGGGGCCTCATGGTAAATCCCCCAATAACATGCCCTCCTGTCTGCAGTTTCGGGGGACCCCACCCCCACCTCTGCTCATGCACATAGATACACTCGCCTGGGGGCTCCTGGCCTAGGCGAAAAGCCCCTGACTCAGAGAAGCTGGAGCTTTGGAAGCCCAGCCCAGAGCTGCCCTGTCTCGCTGAGGGGTTCACTCTCCCCAAGCCTATCCCCACTTGTGCCAACTGCTCTCGGGGGGTCTGGAGGGGCCGGGTCGCCAAGGGCTTGAATGTGCATCACCTCCAAATGCCATGACTCCCATTGTCACCGAGACCCTCCAAGGCCAGGGAGGCGCCCCGAGGTGCCACATCTCTAAGCTCGTGCCGCCCATAAGACACACCGTCGGGCCACACACCATGAAGGAATATTTTTGGTAAATGCAGGAATTCTCTTCTGACAGTCGCAATACTGCACCATATCATGTTGCTGTTCAAAGGATCTGGTTAGTAAAGGTACATGCGAAAAACAGACCGCTGGCTAGGGCCCCCCGCTTTAGCACTGAGTTTAGCTGAGATACTTGAAGTCTCAAAAAATGCCCCCTCTGATCTCCCCGAAGTTTCGTCCGCTCTGAGTGGGCAGACCGTCACCGGCCTTCTAGAGACAGGCTTTTCTCTGTAACAGGTGCCGTGGTCCTCAACAGTCTGATTTGGCCAATTAATTATGGCTCCTAAACCTAGGGGCTGGCACACAGCAGGTGACTGACTCGGGTCAGGGGGCTCAGAGGCCGACTTTGCCAATTTGCAGGGAAGGCCTGGGGGGCTGAGCTTTCTGGGCTGGGAGAAGTCTGGGGTGATGGTGACTTGGGCTTCAGCCAAGGGAGGGGAGCCTGAGAGCTGGGTGGCGGAGCCCAGGAGCAGAAGCTGGAGTGCTCTGCCAGGACTGTGCTATTATTATTCCTTAGTTGACAGATGGGGAAATTGGGGCTCAGGGAGGCCATACATTCCTTAAGCAGTAGAGGCGGGATTTGAACCCGCTCGAGTGGAGTCTCCTTATTTACAACACTGGCCTTTCCATAAATAAAGGCTGAGAGAGTGAATGAATCAGTGAATGATGGTAGCAAAAGCCCAGAGAAGTTAAGTAACAGGGCCAGACTCCCTCTCCAGTGCTCTTCATGGCCAATGTAGCCCACCAACCCAGAAAAAGACGCCAAGAGGAAAGGGACCACAAGGCCAGGCCTCCCTCACCCCCTGGCTGGCCCACCCACGACCCCCACCTGGGTGGCTCACCCCGGAACTCCTCGTCAGTCAGCCGCTTCTTGTGGGTCAGCAAGAAGGGAAGCAGCCCATCCAGGTCCGTAGTAGAGCCCCGGGACACGATGTCAAAGAGGATTGGCCGGTTGAAGACTTTAAGGATGGGGGGCGGCTGGGGCGCAGGAACTTTGGGACTCTGCGGCTGCTTCCTGGAGGCGGGGGAAGGCAGGGTGTTGAGAGGGCTCATCTCCCTCCCACCCTACCGTCTCTGGCCTGAGGTGGCAGGGAGGTGCAAGCTGCTGGAGCCCTAAGGAGGGGCCAGCCTGAGAGGGGAGGGACAGCTGGAAAAACAAAGGAATGCTTTATCCCAACAAACTCTACCTAGTACCTACTGTGTGCTGGGTAGAAACAAACAGAAAAGAACTACATAAGCCTGTCTATCCATCCACCCATCCAATCACCTCTCCATCCACTCACCTACCCACCTACCCACCTACCCATCCACCCACCCATTTATCCACCTACCATCCATCCATCCACCCATCCGTCCATCCATCTGTCCATCCACCCACCCGTCCATCCACCCATCCATCCATCCAT
>PITA01023800.1:0-27448 GCA_004023965.1 Spilogale gracilis
TCATCTAACACCCCTTAGTACAAATACCCTTCCTTCTTGCTGTCACCCGGCGTGCGGGTCGGGGTCTCGCTGCCTCAGAATGGTTTCCCCCCCATTTTTGCAGGGGAGTGGGGGCATGGGTTTGCCTTCATATAGGTGGTGGCAGGTTTTACCAAATCAGGAAGTGAAATGCAGTAACTTTGCCAGATTATTCCTCTGCACGCCGGTTCGGGCTTTCTGGCAATAGCAGATGGTGCAGTTAGCAGGTGGGATGTGGGGAGACATTCTTGATCTACACTGGCTGCTGGAAGTTACAGTTTCCAGCTCAGTGGGAGGGGAGGAGTGTAACCCTTTGGTGAGCCAAAGCCCAGGAAAGGGAACCGGCTTGGGGAAATGGCACTCACCACTACCCAGAAGCTGAATCGTCAGGTGGTGGGAAAGGGCGCGTTTTATTCATTTTTTCAGATAGAGCCAAATTCTAATATAAACCCTACTCTCAGCAGCCATGAGCTGTGGTCCTCTCATCTGTCCAGCCTGCTGTGTGGGTTGGTAAAATAATTCACTGAGATAAGGTCGGGATGGAATGTAAGGGAGCATCTAGAATTACCTTTCCTTTTTTGAGTCACTGACCCTGTGCTTATTACAGCTGGCTGCAAGGGCCTCAGAATTAAGGGGTCGCTGGAAACAGAGAGTTGGCTACTTGCTTCTTGGGCATATGTTAGTGCTGGAAATGTGCTTCAAAGGCAGAAAAGGAGATTCACTAGGTAAACAGTGTGCCTTAAAAGGGAGAGCAACTTGGAAAACAGTTCCTCCAAAGCTTTTTGTCCTAACTCCTACCTAGCTAAGGGAGAGCCTCCTGCCTAAGCAGGGGATGCTTTAGAGGCCTTTGCCCTCAAGCAAAGAGGGAAGTTGCTTTTTAAAAGGGAATTAAACAAAAGCCAAAACAGAAACCCACCTGAACAAAGCTGCTTGTACGGAGAAGGTTAGGAGGCTCCAGTTTCCATCACCCCTTTGGCATGTCCTCAAGGCCTGTTTGCTTTCTCTGACATCCTGTGGGCGGAGCTGGCCACAGCTGTTGGATCTCTGGAGTTGTGGTTGATTAGGCCTGAGTGAGCCATTCATTCCTGGCTGCAAGCTGTCCCAGGTGCTGCTTCACAGGCCTGCCTTCAGCCAGTTAGTAGGTGTGCATGGAGGTCACCATGCCCGGCTCTGGGCAGGGCCTGGGCAAGCGGCATCGGAACAGGAGATTCAGCAGACACCTTCCCAGTTTGGGTGCCAGTGCCCCTTCAGATCCAGGCCACCTTGAAAGCCTGCAGATGTCTCTCTGAAGTCTCTCCCTGGGCCACTCTTCCTTCCAAAAGCTGCTATATTCAAAACATTAAAATATATCAATTTAACGCAGTCATGCTTTTCACCCACACAAGGAAGTATAGTGAAGAATAATTATGCTTTCCACAAGATTGCAAATATTCATAGGTCTTTACAGTCAGGGAGGTCTGCATCTGGAATGTGAGTTACAAAATTATCTGATGAGTGTACCTTGTGTGTGTGTATGTATGTGTTTGTGTGTGTGTGTATACAATATGTATATGTGTGTAGATGTAATTAAGTTATTGACTCTATACTGAATATGTAATCCCCTCTGGAGGCAGCAGCAATAATTTAATTTTGAGGCCCTGCAACAAAGTGAGACCTGAGCCGAATGGTCTTCGTGGCTGCACCATTGCTAAGCCCTGCATCCAGTGTCTCCTAGATGCTGGACACATTAGCCCTGTGACATATGACTGTGCTGTTCACACCAGGAACCAGCATTCCTGAGGGTAGGGCTAGATAACAGAAGGAACTGGAAGTTGCAGGACACAGAAGGAACTTTCTGAAGCATTGGGGACATAGCAGAGGCTGTATCTCTTTGGTACATAGTAAGCCCTCCATAAATATTTGTTGCATGAAAGGAAGAAATATCTGTGGGTAAATCCAATAATTAAGCTGGTAAGAATAAAATTAATACTAATAATAGCTGCCATTCATTGGCCATTTGCTGTGCATGCATTATACTTGCATTATTTCATCAAATTTTCACAACAACCCTGGGGACAGGAGGTAGGAATGTTATTATCTTATTTTACAGCAGAGAAAACTGCCTGGAAAGTTAAATGACTTGGCCAAGGCAAACAGGTAGCATATGACAGATCAAAAGCCTATAACATTTTATATTAAAATAAACAAAAACAAAATAAAAAAATAAACATCGAGGGGTGTCTGGGCGGCTCATTCAGGTTAACCATCTGATTTTTTTCTTTTTTTAAAGATTTTATTTATTTGACAGAGAGAAACACAACTAGAGAGGGACCACAAGCAGGGGCAGTGACAGAGGGAGAAGCAGGCTTCCCACCAGCAGGGAGCCCCAGGTGGGGTTCTATGCGGGGCTCCATCCTAGAACTCCAGGATCATGACCTGAGCCAAAGGCAGATGCTAAACAACTGAGCCACTGAGGCGCCCCAACCATCTGACTCTTAATCTCAGCTCAGGTCTTAATCTCAGGGTGGTGAATTCAAGCCTCTACGTTGAAAAAAAAAAATAGACTTTGTAGTAGAATCCAAATTTGTTTGGATTCTTTTTCTTTTTACTATACCAGGACCTCAAAGAAACCCTTAGCACCATGGTAAGATGCTTTGGCCATGCCTCTCAGAACCCTTGGAGCGTATACTTTATCTTTCTTCCTTATTGGGTAGGAAAGCTTGACCTGCAGTGAAAATATCAGCCCAATGAAGTTTATAATGACAGTCTGAATTACTGTCATCGCCGATTCTACTTGAGGCCACATTGTTACCCCCACCTTACAGATAAGGCGCCTGAGTCTCCCAGAGCTGATGTGATCAAGTCACACAAATCTTGTTCCCCGGGGCCCAGTCTTACCGCACCCCTGCTCAGCTGACCCTCAGTAGCAGCTCAGTCCTTCTGCCGGCCACGAAAGTAGCTTTTCTTCTCCTTTCTTCCCGAAGTCAGAACACAGGTGCTTCCTTTTTTTGTGGCAGTGGGATATTTCTTTTGGCAGCCTGGAGAGGTAGACAAGTTCAGTATTCCACCGCTTATGTGTCGGGGAGCCTATGGAAAAGGTGGGATTTAAATTAGGATGTGATGGGAGGAAAGAAGCAGGGGAAGAGAAAAGGTGACTTTTATGGGCCAGGGGAAAAGGCTCTGAGGCAGGTGAACCACATCTTTATTAAGGGAACCAAAGTCCTGATACATATTTTTTTTTATTGGCTTCACTTCTCATGATAGGTTGTGTTTTGTGTTCATAGTATTCCGTCCTCGGGTAACAAAGCTGAGCTCCATGTCTCATTGTACATGCATTTTTAATGCTCCTCCCCACCCCCCCTAGAGCACAGCCAGGATAAGGAATCACACTCTGTCCGCTTGGGAGAGGCAGAACTTGCACTTCTCTGCGTGGAGGTGAGAGGGTTGTCAGTCCTCCGATGGCTGGTGAGAAGAGGTGAACACCGCCCGGAAAGATGGTCTCCAGTGTTGGCCCCGCGTAGCAGCAGCTCCAGCTCCCAGGCCGAGCCCAGGGAATGTGGCTCTAGAACACCATGGAGCGAGCCCACAGCGCGGCCCTGCAGCTGCGCCAGCCGCCGCCCACAAGCAGCGCCCACCCGCTCAGCGAGCTTTCCTTCTCCTACAAGGCAAGAGTTTCTGTGGTTGTGAAATGTTGTTTTTTTCTGGTTACCTTTTTTTTTTTCTTTTAAGATTTTATTTATTTGACCGAGAGAAACACAGCCAGAGAGGGAACACAAGCAGGGGGAGTGAGAGAGGGAGAAGCAGGCTTCCCGCCGAGCAGGGAGCCCGATGTGGGACTCGATCCCGGGTCTGCGGGATCATGACCCGAGCCGAAGGCAGTTGCTTAACCAACTGAGCCACCCAGGCGCCCGAAATGTTGTTTTTTTTCTAACCGGAAATTAGCCCAGTACAGCTCTGGCTAATAGACATGTCCAGGGTCTGCGTGGCTGTCGCTGGCAGAAACAGCCAGCCATATGCCCTCCACCCCACCGCCACGGGTGGGAGAACATGTAATCCCTGGGAAAGAAACGCTTCTGGAAATACATAAAAAAGAGGGGGTTCAGGAAAGACATCAAAATAAAAAGGTAGAGAAATATTTTTTTTTAAAGATTTTTATTTATTTGACAGAGAGAAACACAGTCAGAGAGGGAACACAAGCAGGGGGAGTGAGAGAGGGAGAAGCAGGCTTCCTGCCGAACAGGAAGCCCGATGTGGGGCTTGATCCCCGGTCTCCGGGATCATGACCTGAGCCAAAGGCAGTCACTTAACCAACTGAGCCACCCAGGTGCCCCAAAAAGGTAGAGAAATATTTTTAAAGGCATGCATTCCCACTTAGAAGATTCACCTACTCTTTTACTTGGAGACAAGCTTCATTCATATTTCAGGATATTTCCTTCTTGTCTTTTTTTGGTGTTACGCATTTGGGATCAGATTGTACAGAAAGTTTTGTATCTTGGTTGTTTCACTTAAGCCTGTGTGTGGGCTATTTCCCCATGTCATTGAGTAGTAGTGATTTAATGCATATGTTTGAATGATTGCCCGATAATCTGTTGAGTTGCAGTATCAGAAATTTCTGGACAGATTCCCTATTGCTGGCTATTCAGGCGGTTTCTAATCTGAGGTGGCCGAGAATTGGCCAGCCCTGGGAGAGGCAGTCTGGAGCCGGTGAGGGAGGCCTCAAATGCCAGAGCATCACAGATGCAGAGTGTAAGAAAATATAGTTAATACAGTTGCTTCTATGATCAATGGATGCCAGACAAATACAGAATCTGAGAAAACTCTGAACAGTCTCCCCGATGAAACTTCTAATAAGTTTCCATTTTAATTACAAATTAAGTCCATTATTACTTATTACAGAAATACCTTCGTGCCTGAGCAGAGATAAATCAATCCTGGTGACTCTACCAACAAGCTGAAAAATTGAGGTGGGAGGGGGCGCCTGGGGGGCGCAGTCCATTAAGCTTCTTCTGACTCTTGGTTTCCACTCACATCCAGATCTCAGGGTTGTGAGATGAGTCAGCTTCAGACTCTCTCTCCTTCTCCCTCTGCCTCTCCCCGCTGCATGTGCACATGAGTATTCTGTCTCTCTCTCCCTCTCTCAAACAAATCTTAAAAAAAAAAAGGGGGTGGGTGCGCCTGGGTGGCTCAGTTGGTTAAGCGACTGCCTTCGGCTCGGGTCATGATCCCGGAGACCAGGGATCGAGTCCCGCATGGGGCTCCCTGCTCATCGGGAAGCCTGCTTCTCCCTCTCTGACTCCCCCTGCTTGTGTTCCCTCTCTGGCTGTGTTTCTCTCTGTCAAATAAATAAAATCTTAAAAAAAAAAAAAAATTGAGGTAGGAGATAGGCACATGGGCAAAGTTAGGAGCTAACTAAAGTTCCAGAGGGGAATAAAGGGAAGAAGACCTGGGTTCACATCCCTACTCTCCTCCTTCCCAGCTAAGTGTCCTTGGACATATGGCTTAGCCTCTCAGAGCTTCTGTTGTGGATAGAATGGTAGTAATACCTCCCTCCATCCCTCATCCCTCCAATCATGTGGCTCAATGAAAAAGCACCGAGCCCATGCAGGAGGCAAAGAGGAGCACATGAAGGTGTCTAAAGCAGAGGAAGCTGTAGTTAATTCTGCTGGAGAAGTTGTTTTCCTCCTCCTTGATTTTGTTACAGCTAGTATGGCTGCAAGGAATAAAAACCTGTTCAGAGTTGGTGAGGCAAAAGAGAAAACTATTAAAAGACCACACTAGCTCCTGGAAGCAGAGGAAGGAAGGGCAATGGAGGATGGAACCATTGGGACTCTAACCCAACCTTAGAAAGTGGGAAGATCTGATTGGCCAGCTTGAGTCAGGTGTCTACCGGGCATAGGGGGGGAGTCACACAGCGAATAGGTTTCCAGGGGCTCCGGCTGTGTGTGTGGCTCTCTGTAGAAGGTTGTTGTACGCACTGGGCAGGCTGATCCCAAATCATCTGTCTTTGGGGCGAGGAAAACATTAGCAGGCCCAAGTGCAACTCAGTCAGTGGGGTGGAGTCAGGGGCAAGCTGTTTGCCTTGAGTGGCAGCCCTGCCCTCTGCCCTGGTTGTTGGGGGTGCGGGAGTGCGGGCGGGGATTTGTGAAAAGGAGGCCTGGAGGCCGGCTGCCCTGCCTGGGGTTCCTGACCCTGGAGATTTGGCCTCAGTTTGGAAGTATTGGACCTCAGTTTCTTCTCTTCATCAAATAGGCATTTCAGCTGAGCACCTGCTATCCTTGCCTGTGGGGGTGGGGGGGGCTGTGTTAGTAATTGAGATCTGTCTTCCCAGAAGGGGTTTATGGTCTAGGAGGGAAGTAGGGGAAGTTACTTCTGTCAGTACGTTACCCTTCAGGACAGAATTTGATACAAAGCTAGAGATAGAACAGGTGTTAAGAACATGGCCTCTAGAATCAGAGAGACCTGGCTTCAAAGCCCAGTTTTCTCACTATCATTATAACTTGGGGCAAAGTCATTCAACTCTTCTGTGGGTCAGTTTTAAGTCGATGGTACAGGGGTGTGTGCAAAGATGGCCTGAAAGTACTAGATGAAAGAATCTGAAACTGCCTGCACCATCCCCAGTCTACCGATAGATATCCTACCAGCTCCAGCTCTGGCATCACAGGAGTTTTCCTGGCAGGAAAATACAGGTCCTTTATCCTGCTTCTGTAGCCAATTCCAATTACTATAGTAATCATCACGATCATAATGGCAGCCAACATTGGTTGAGTGTTTACTATATGGCAGAGACTCTGCTGATTCCCACAAAGCCCCATAAGGTAGGTACTATTATAATCCCATTTTACATATTAGGAAGCTGGCACAGAGAGGTTAATTAACTTACCCAAGGCCACACACTCAATAGGTAGTAAAGCTAGGATTCAAACTGAGCCTGTGCGTTGCCAAGGCCCTTGCTTTTATCTGCCACTCCCCACTGTCCACGTTGTGCCGGCTATTCTGCAAAGTCCTTTTCCTGACGTCACTTATTAAGCGTCGAAATGGCCATCCTGGGGAAGTTAATGCCTCCTCTGCTGGAGAAGGTAAGCGTCAGGGAGCTGGCCTGAAGCCCGGTGACAGGGTAGCAAGGCCTGGTTTAGCCCGGCTGATACAGCTCTTGTGTTTGGATGTGAGTAAGCCTCAGAGCACACCAAAACACAGTTTACACTTAACTCTTGGCAGTTCCAAGCCCAAGGGATTGTGGGAGGTCAGTTTAAATAGCAAGTGATGACTGGTCTTATCACAGAGGTGCTTAAATTGAGGCTTTTGTTGGCAGATATAAAGCAGGTGTTGGAATGGGAGATCTGAGCCAGTTTCACTCCGATACCACTATCCAAGGAAGGTTTCCTGCCTCTATGACCTTGGGATGCTTTTCTGGAAACTTCTTTCCTAGAATGGTAGCTGATAAAAGATCAGTTCTTGGAGCCAGAAGAGTCCTTAGAGCTGTTGCTAATAATAGTGATAATACGAAGGAAAATTGTAAAAATAATAGTAACAAGCTAGAATTGTGTCAGTATTTTTCATGTGCTGGGTAGTCTTTCTACATGTGCCTTATTTTATGTAATGAGATAATCCCGTGAGCATTTGTAGTCCATCCATTTTTCAGAAGGGCGGCTGAGGCTCAGAGAGTTAGGGTGATTCCCCTGAAGTCGCACAGCAGTAAGTGGCAGTGGCAGGACCCCAGTCTGGTCTTCAGTGTCCACGCAGGGAAGCGGAAGCAGAGAGAGAAGTGACTTTGATTTTGCTGCCCCACCCTTGATATTGAAGCCACGCCAAGCCAAAGCCCCTGAGTCTTTCCATTCCGAGACTGCACTGTGAGTACAGTGGCCGGAGGTCCTGGCTTGTGGCTCATGTCCATGTATATTAATAGAGCCCTCTTTATTCTCACAGTGTCCAGTAGGGCCTACCTGTGTCCCAGAGAGAAGGTTCCAGACAGTTGGGAGGCCTCACTCCTTCCTCACCTGCAATGTATTGGAGGCCAGAGGGCTGGGGGGACCTGTTCAGGTCTGGCCCCGCCCCTTGCTTGCTCTGTGACTTTGGCCAAGTCGTGGTCCTTCTTGGGTAGTTGAGATCCTCCACTCACAGCAGCCCCCTCAGAGGTATTTGCCTTCAAAATGAGGATGGCCCTTGCCTCCTTCCTCCCCTCCCTTCCACCTCAGTGGGTTCTGCCCAGCGCAGTCGAGAGCCAGTTGGGAGCCGGATTCGATGTTCCTCCCCATCTGCCATGGGGTGGAGGGAAAGGGACTCAAGAACCAGAGACGTTGTGGGTGAAGACGATGGCCTGAGGCCAGCACCAGCCGGTTCTCACAGCCCGCTCCTCCATGGGAAACCCTTGTTTCAGTCTGGGACAGAGGCACTGAGGCCAGGGTCAGATCTCTGCCCTGGCTTAGCCATCCACACACGTGCACTTGATGAGCACTGACCGCTCTAGATGACTCCTGGGAACACATCTGGCCTGGTTCCTCCGCAGAAGAGGAACACGGTGGCTGGTCCAGAGGCAGAAGCCCCCCAGGTACCTCCCCTCACTTCCCTCCCTGCCAGCAGACCCAGACACCCCCATTTTACAGTTTTCAAGCTCTGAGCTCTGGAGGAGGAGCTTCATGTCGGGAGCCCGGCACACCCCAAGTCTATTGCCAGACACTCGAGGGCTGCTCATAGGTGTATGTTCAAACTGTCTAAGCCCTGGTCCCGGGGCATCACCTTTGCTTGACTTTAAGTGCTCATGAAATTGAACCAAGCACCACTTCACAAGGGCTTGGGGCATAATTAACGTTGATGAAGCCCCTTTGAAATGCCTGGATGAAAGGACATTTAATTATATTGCAGTGTTACTAGCCATGTCTGTCCTTAGCCAGTTAGTTATTAGGCACAGGGATGAATACGCTTGTGGAAATGGCCTTTGAAAGAAGCCTCAGCTGCCCATGTCACTAGTGGGAATGTAGCACTTAGGAGGTGGGTTTTTTTTTTTTCCTAATGCACTTTACCACCTGTGAAGGACACCTGAGAGAAGACAGCAGGAGATGGTCTATAGGGGTCTCCTTTTCCAGGAGACTGGAAATCCGGCCTCAAGCCACACAAATCCTCCCACAAGTTCTTGCACTTCTTTGGGCCTTCCTTTGTTCATGTGTAAAGTCCTTCCGACTTACATGCAGAAATTAGGATTCATAATAGTCCCCTGGATATGGCCCAAAGGGAAGGCGTGGAAGGGGCTTTGCACCCCTGGTGTGTGTGGATAAGAACACTCCAGGAACACCAGGCTTTATTATCATAGTAACGTTTTAGCCTTGTTTTTCTGCTGCTTGGTTGGGTTATCCTAGTGAGTTTTACAATTTTTATTTCTAGGTTTCAGCTCTCACCACCCTCCTCCCCGAAACAGTATTGACCTGTGTGTGTGGCGGCAGCAGCTGATTTCCCTTCTCGATCTCTTTACCTGCCCGCCGAGTTGTTAACAACCTTGTGGATTCCGTCCACATCTCATCAGAGGATAGCTTGTTCTCTTGGGGTAAAAATAAAATAGCAGCTGCCAGTTTGTAGGTCGAACGAACCATTTGAAACTGCCATTTTGCATAGGTCAGAGTGGCTGAACTTCAGGTGGCCATACGGTTCACCCTACTTCTAAGTTCCCGAGCTCCGTGCTGTCTCCCGATGACCTCAGGAAGGCCACGAACCAGCTCTGAGCCAGGGGCTCTGTCATGCCAGCTGGCGGAGGAGGTGAAGTCCATCTCCCAGCCCACCCACCTTTGAAGATGTCCGTAGCTGTGTGACCCCCATGTGTCCTCTGAACAGTGCTGGCTCTGGTCTCAGCTTTCTGCCCAGTGCCTGGAGCCTGTTTCCCGCTCCCCTTTGTCCACCGTAAAGGAAATAAGACAGCTGTGAGGTGTTGGAGCCAGAACCGGAGTCTTTTTGCCTCCTACCTGCCCGAGGCGGTTTCTGTTGCATCGCAGCCAGTTAACTCTTTCAACTGTTTATCATCCGCGTAGGTAAACTGAGTCTCTGCGCCGAGCGCCCACCTGGCCCCCAGATCGCTGTCTCCATGAGACTAAGGTCCTTGCTCTCTATCCTTAATGAGCCACCCTTAGTGAAAGGCTTCCTCTGGGGTCTTCAAACTTGGCCCTCTAAAGAAACCCCGTGTATTGGCTCACTCATTCCTTTGGTGGACATTAAAACTTAAAACTTGAGTTACAAGTTTATATTTGCAAAATATGTCACTCCTGGCACATTTTAATACTAGATTTTTTTTAATAGCCCCTGGAATATAAAGCCTGCTTGATACCTACCATCAGCCTTCTGAAAAAGCTCTTCTTTAGCAGTTGGAAATTTTACATCATTCCTTTTTCTCCTGAATTTTGTATTTCCCTTACATTCCCCCCACAGAATTTTGTCCCCAAACAGTGTCTATCTTTTAACACTTAAAGTATTTTATGGATACTTATCATACTTCTCTACAAGAATGAATGGAAAATATGCAACCAAATTTCACTTTTAAATATTTTCTTTGACATAAGGTTTGTGAAATAGCAAAAATTCAACCAAGGAAATTTTGAAGCTCTAACTGGCTTTATTAATTGATTCATAAATCAGGAAGCATCCCATCTAGCAAGTGTCACCAAAGGGTGACAGAAAGGGCAGGGGTCTTTTTTAAAAAAAGATTTATTTATCAAAGAGAGAGAGAGGAGGAGAGCACATGTATGTGCAGGGGCAGGGGGCAGAGAGAGAGAGAAAGAAACTCAAGCAGCCTCCCCACTGAATGCAGAGCCTGGCACTGGGCCCCATCTCATGGCCCTGAGATCATGACCTGAGCCAAAGTTAAGAGTTGGACCCTTAACTGACTGAGCCACCCAGGTGCCCCCAAAAGGAAGTTTTTAAAGGCAAGACAAAGTTATAAATAATTTAGAAAAAAGAATTGTTTCAGGTGAAGTGGCCTTCCTTTGGGGACAAATAGTCTTATTAAGTGGATTACTTCATCTTCCTTTTGGGTGTAAGAGAGGGCCCATGTGACTGATGACCTTATTGATGCTGATCAGAAGGTTCCTGACTGACCAGTTAAGATTGCCTTTCTGGAGGCGGTTAGAACTTCAGTTAGGTTACTACTAGTTATTAGTTAAGCCCCAATTTGGTGACTTAGTGTAAATGATGCCATTTTGAACCTCAGGCTTTCTTTTTCACAGATTTGGAAGTACTGATTCAATCCAGAAGCTCTTTATTGATACAATTGAATAAATGCAATTGGTGAATGTAATATAAAGTTGTATAATAATTGTTAAGCATAAAAATAACATTGTATTAGGGGTGAATATCTGAAAGGGACTTTTCTCCCCAATATTCAAGATGAATATTATTGATTGCTAGAATGAGACAGATTTTAGCATCAGTTCTGTTGCAGGTTTTGGGTTTTATAGCTAGAAGTGCTGAGAACCCATTCACATAAGTACCTGGAATGGAAAGAATGTTATTATGGCAGCGCATCCTAAATTCATTCAACTCCTTCTAAGTTATGTTCTAAAAATCACATAGGGACAGGGGCCCCTGTGTTGCTTAGGTGGTTAAGTTTCTAACTCTTGATCTCAGCTTCGGTCTTGATCTCAGGATCATGAGTTTAAGCCCCACATTGGGCTTCATGCTGGGTATGGTAACTTTTTAAAAAAGCCCACATAGGTGGCTCCTGGGTGGCTCAGTTGGTTAAGCAACTGCCTTCGGCTCAGGTCATGATCCCAGAGACCCAGGATCGAGCCCCACATCGGGCTTCCTGCTCGGCGGGAAGCCTGCTTCTCCCTCTCTCACTCTCCCTGCTTGTGTTCCCTCTCTGGCTGTGTTTCTCTCTGTCAAATAAATAAAATCTTAAAAAAAAAACAAAAACACCCACATAGTGGGACGCCTGGGTGGTTCAGAGGGTTAAGCCTCTGCTTTCGGCTCAGGTCATGATCTCAGGGTTCGGGGATTGAGCCCCACATTGGGCTTTCTGCTCAGCAGGGAGCCTGCTTCCCCCTCTTTCTCTCTGCCTATTTGTGATCTCTCTCTCTGTCAAATAAATAAATAAAATCTTAAAAAAAAAACCACAAAGCTATTTTTATTGACTTATCAGCTAACAATTGGAAGAGAGCTTTCCTTATTTTTCTTCAAAACAAAGTACTGTATACAGTTAATTTATTTTATTTTATTGTTTTAAAGATTTTATTTATGTATTTGACAGAGAGAGAAAGAGAGTACAAGTAGGCAGAGTAGCAGTGAGAGGGAGAGCAGACTCCTTGCCAAGCAAGGAGCCCAATGCAGGACTCGATCCCAGGACCCTGGGGAGATCATGACCTGAGCTGAAGGCAGACACTTAACCAACTGAGCCACTCAGGTGCCCCTGTATACAGTTAATTTACAACAGGATTTGTTTTGCTTTCACAATGTAGGTTCCCTTCCCTTGTAGATTCTTTGGCTGGTCTAATAATTAAACTGACATGAGACAGAGTCACAGGAGAAAAATTTAATTTCATACATATGGGAGCCCCAAAGATATGATGCTCACAGAAGTAACCAAAGCAGGCATCTTTTATACCTTTCAGACAAAAAAAATAAAATAAAATATTTGTGACGAATTGACAAGACAAAGGGATTTGGGCTTGGGGTAGTAAACTAATGAGGTAGTAACTAAGTTTGTTTATGTAGCCTTCTTGGCCCTAAATTTCCTATCTCTGGTGATAAGGATATGTCTCTTCCTCCCGGTACATATTGGGAAGGTACCTTTCACATGGAATTTATTTCCTGTTTTCAGGGGGATAAAAGGAAGCTCAGAATACCCTTCTTGTACTGGCTATTTCTTAAATAACTTCAATTCAAAATAATCAATATGCCAAAATGATCTATTTGAGGGGGGGGATATGTTCTCAACAATGTCTGTGAAGTTTACCAAAAAGGCACTATAAGTTACACTGATAACTTTTCACTTAGAAGCATGTTGGATTAACCTATCTAGAAAGGGTTGGGGGAATTGACATCTTGTTAATTTTACTACACCATTGCCTATACTTCCCATACTGTATTTAACTGAGAGAGAGAACAGAGAAAGAGAGCACGCACAAGTGGGGGGGGGGGCAGAGGGAGAGAGAGAAGGAGACTTCATGCTGAGCAGGGAGCCCGACTCAGGCTCCATCCCAGGACCCTGAGATTATGACCTGAGCTGAAGGCAAATGCTTAACTGCTTAACCGACTGAGCCCCCCAGGTGCCCCATAAATATGTGAAATTTAAACAACACACTCCTAAATATCCAGTGAGTTAGTGAAGACATCATAGGGAAATTTGGAAAATACCTAGAAACAATCTCATTCTCATATTCACTTGGAGTTTCAAGGAACCCCCAGTAGCCAAAGCAGTCTTGGAAAAAGAACAAAGTTGGAGGATTTCAACTTCTTGATTTCAAAACTTACTGCAAAGCTACAGCAGTCAAAACAATGTGGTTCTGACGTAAGGATAGACGAACAGGTTAATGCAGTGTCTGAATACAAACACGTCTGTGGTCAATTGATTTTCTACAAAGGTGTTAAGACCGCTCAGTGGGGAAAGAATAGTCTTTTCAACAAATGATGCAGGAACAATTGGCACACGTGAAAGAATGAAGTTGGACTCCTTACTCACATCAAGTACAAAAATAACTCAAAATAGATTAAATACCTAAATGTAAGAGCTAAAACTGTAGAATTCTTGGAAACACAGGTATAGGCACAGCTTGGAGACATTGCAGGTTGGGTCCAAGACCACCACAGTGAAGTGGGTCGAATGAATTCTTTGGTTTCCTAGTGCATGTAAAATTTTGTTTTTACTATACTGTAGTCTATTATATGTGCAATAGCATTATGACTAAAAAACAACGTACATGCCTTAATTTAAAAATACTTGTCTGGGTACCTGGGTGGCTGTCGGTTAAGTGACTGACTCTTGGTTTCATCTCAGGTCATGGTCTCAGGGTCCTGGGATCAAGCCCCGCACTGGGCTCCACTCTCAGCTGGGAACCTGCCTGAGATTCTCTCCTTCTGCCCCTGCCCTCCCCCTGCTTGTGTCTGTGCTCTCTCTCTTTCTCTCTAAAATAATAAATAATAAGATAAATAGATTTTTAAAGAAAATAAATAAAAATACAAATACGTTATTGCTTAAAAAGGCTAATCATTATCTGAGCTTCAGCAAGTCACAGTCTCTTTGCTGGTGGAGGGTCTTGCCTCCACATTGATGGCAATTTCTTCAAATAAGAACACAATGAAGTTTGCTGCATTCATTGACTCTTCCTTTCATGGAGGATTTCTTTGTGGGGTGTGATGCTGTTTGAAAGCCTTTTACCCACAGTAGAATTTCTTTGAAAATTGTAGTCAATCTTCTCAAACCCTGATGCTGCCTTATCAACCAAGTTTATGTAATGCTCCAAGTCATTTGCTTAATTTCAACAATCTTCAGGGCATCTTCATCTGGAGTAGATTCCATCCACCACTCTCTTTGCTCATCCATATGAAGCACCTCGTTGGGGTGCCTGGGTGGCTCAGTTGGTTGAGCAGCTAACTCTTGATTTCAGCTTGGATCACGATCTCAGGGTTGTGGGATCAAGCCCCACGTCAGGCTCTGCACTCAGCGTGGGGTCTGCTTGAGATTCTCTCACGCCCTCTCCCTCTGCCTCCCCCACCCCCACTCACATTCATGCCCTCTCACTCTCTCTCTCAAATAAATAAAATCTTTTAAAAGTGAAAGAAGACCCTCTTATCTGTTCAAGTTTTCTCATGAGCTTGCAGCTATCCACTCCCATCTTCAGGCTCCACATCTCGTTCTAGCTGTCTTGCTGCTCACACCACATCTGCAACTACTTCCCCCACTGAAGTCTTGAACCCTCACAATCATCCATGAGGGTGGAAATCAGCTTTTTCTAAACTCCTGTGCGTGTTGATATTTTGACCTCTTCCCATGAAGCATGAGTGTTCTGAATGGCATCTAGAATGGTGAATCCTTTCCTGAAGGTCTTCAGTTTACTTTGCCCAGATCTGTCAGGGAAATCACTCTCTATGAGAGCTATAGCTTTAAGAAATCGATTTTATTTTTTTTAAAGATTTTATTTATTTATTTTAGAGCAGAGGAAGGAGCAGAGGAAGAGAGACAAGCAGACTCCGTGCTGAGTGTGGAGCCCCATGTGGGGGCTCCAGGTCACAAGTCAGATGATGACCTGAGCCCAACCAACTGAACCACTCAGGCACCCCGGGAAATGTATTTCTTAAATAGTAAGACTTAAAAGTTGCGATTACTTCTTGATCCATGGGCTACAGAATGGATGAGTTATTAGCAGGCATGAAAACAACATTAATCTCAATGTACATCTTCATCAGAGCTCGTGGGTGACCAAGTGCATTGTCAGTGAGCAGTCAAGTTTTAGAAGAAGCCTTTTTTTTCTGAGCAGTAAATCTCAACAGTGGGCTTAAAATATTCAGTAAACCATGTTGTCGACAAATGTGCTCTCATCCAGGCAGAGTATTTAGCACAAGTCATAAGGGCCCCAGGATTTTTGGAATGGCAAATGAACATTGGCTTCAGCTTAATGTCACCAGCTGCATTAGCCCTTAAGAGGACAGTCCTCCTGTGCTTTTCTCAGTATGGGGCCTGAACCCACAACACTGAGATCAAGAGTCAGATGCTTAATCAGCTGAGCCACCCAGGTGCTCCTGTCCTTTGAAGCTTCTAAACCAGGCATTGACTTCTCCGCTCCAGCATGATAGTTCTCGATGGCATCTTCCAATAGAAGGTAGTTTGGTCTACACTGAAGATCTGTCATTTTGTTAGCCATCTTATCAGTTATCTGAGCTAGATCTTCTGGAGAACTGGCTGTAGCTTCGCCATCAGCACCTGTTGCTTCCCCTTGCCCTTTTATGGAGATAGCTTCTTTCCTTAAACCTCATGAACCAACTTCTGGCCTCAGACTTTCCTTCTTCAGCTTCTTCCCCTCACTCAGACCTCATAGAATTGAAGAGAATGAGGGCCTTGCTGTGGATTAGGCTCTGGCTTAAGGAATGCAGTGACAGCTTTGATCTTGCACCCAGACTCTCCATATCAGCAATACGGCTGTTTTGCTTTCTTATCACTCATGTGTTCACTAGAGTAGCATTTTTAATTTCCTTCAAGAACTTTTGCTTTGCATTCACAACTTGGCTAACTCTTTGGAGCATTAGCCTATCTTTCAGTCCACCCAGCCTTTGCACATACCTTCCTCACTGAACTTAATCATGTCTAGTTTCTGTTTTCAAATTAAAAAAAAAAAAAATTTTAGGGGCGCCTGGGTGACTCATTTGGTTAAGCGGCTGCCTTTGGCTCAGGTCATGATCCTGGGGTTCTGGGATTGAGCCCCACATCAGGCTCCCTGCTCAGCAGAGAGCCTGCTTCTCCCACTCCCTCTGCATGCCACTCTGTCTACTTGTGCTCTATATCTCTGTGTCAAATAAATAAATACAATCTTTTTTTAAAAAAATATTTTTAAGTAATCTCTATACCCAATGTGGGGCTCGAACCTACAACCCTGAGATCAAGAGTTGCACGCTCTACCAACTAAGCTAGCCAGGTGCCCCAGTCATTTCTAGTTTTTGATTTAAAGTGAGAGACATTTGGTTCTTCCTTTCACTTGAACACTTAGCAGCCATTGTAGACTTGTTAACCAGCCCAATTTCACGATTGTGTCTCCGGACATAGGTGGCCAGGACAGGGAGAGACATAGGCAATGGCTTATTGGTGGAAGAGCCAGAACACACAAAGCCTTTGTGTCAATAAAGACCTTTATTGATTAGGGTCATTGTCTTATATGGGCTGGTTTGGGGAGCCCCAGAACAGTTACAGTCCTAACATCAAAGATCGGTGATCACAGATTATCATAACAAATACAGTGATAGTGAAAATGCTTGAAATATTGCAAGAATTAAAAATATGACACAGAGACACAAGGTGGACAGATGCTGTTGGGAAAATGGTGCTGATGGATTTGCTTGAAGCAAGATTAACACAAACCTTCAATTTATAAAGCACACAATATCTGCAAAGTGCACTAAAGGAAAGTACAATGAAACAAGGTATGCCTGCGTAAATCTTTGTGAACTTGAATTACATTTTTCTCTCCCTTTTTTATTTTTTAGAAAAAAAAAAAACAAAACTGGCTTGTGGCACCAAAACTATAGCAACAAAAGAAAACATAGATAAACTTCATCAAAATTAAAACTTCTGTATATTAAAACACTTTGTCAAGAATAAAAATATGACCCACAGAATCAAAGAAAATATTTGTAAATCATATATCTGGCAAAAGTTTAGTATACAAATATGTAAAGAACTCTTTTTTTTTTAAGATTTTATTTATTTGATAGAGAGAAACACAGCCAGAGAGGGAACACAAGCAGGGGGAGTGAGAGAGGGAGAAGCAGGCTTCCCGCTGAGCAGGGAGCCCGATGTGGGACTCAATCCCGGGTCTCCGGGATCATGACCTGAGCCAAAGGCAGTCGCTTAACCAACTGAGCCACCCAGGTGCCCCTAAAGAACTCTTATAACTCAGTTTTTTTTAATATGCAGAAAATTAAATGACATTATTAGTCTGCTAAATGCCACTGACTTGTACTCTTTAATATGGTTAATGGTCAGTTTTTATTATATGTGAATCTTACCAATTTTTTAAAAATAGACAAAGATTTTGAATAAATATTTCTCCAAAGAAGATAAATGGGTAGTAAGCATGTGGAAATGTGTTCAGTGTCATTAGTCATTAGGGATCTGCGTCATCAAAACCACAATTCATACTTCTGCATACCCATTAGGGTGACTATCATAAATTATTTTAAAAAGAAAATAATAGGGCACCTGTGTGGTTCAGTCAGTTAAGCATCTAACTCTTGATTTCAGCTCAAGTCATGATCTCAAGGTTGTGAGATCAGGTCCCATGTCAAGCTCTGTACTCAGTGGGGAGTCTACTTGAGATTCTCTCCTTCCCTCTCCCTCTGCCCTTCCCACTGGTGTGTACCACCCCCCTTTAAAATAAATAAATATTAAAAAAATTTTTTTAAATAAGTAAAAAGGGGAATGACGAGTGTTGGTGAAGATGTGGAGAAATTTTAGTCCTCCAGTAGTGACACTGTAAACAAGTGTAGCTATTAAGGAAAACCATTTGACAGCCCCCCCCCAAAAGTTAAAATAATCACTATAGATACCCAAGAGAATAAAAAATATATGTCTGTACAGAAACTTGTACAAGCATGTTAATAACATTATTTGCAATGGACAGAAAGTGAGATCACTCAACTGTAACTGATGAATGGATAAACAAAATGTGTTATATCCATTGATGGAATATTATTTGACCATAGAAAGGAATGACGTATGGGTACGTGTTATAACATATGAACCTTGAAAACATTATGCTCGGCGAAAGAAACCAGACACAACCACATTTGTCAGATTCCATTTATATGAACTGTCCAGAATAGGCAAGGCCGTAGAGACAGGAAATAGATTAGTGGTGGCCAGCGGCTGGGCAGAAGGGGAGTGAAGATGGATGGCCAGTAGGTTTGGGGTTTCTTTTTTGGGGTGGTGGAAATGCTTGGGATTTGGAGAGTGGTGTCATACAACACTAATGAAAACTGGTCATTTCAGGTACTGTGTTGCAACTGTAGAAATCAGATCTGCACCCCCTTTGTTGTTGTTGCTTGTTGTAGTTTGTTAGTGTTTCTTGTTTTGTGATTTTTCTAGTCTTTTTATAAACTCTGTGTCCTCTCTGTGGGCAGCCTGATGAAGTCTGTTCCTGTTAAATGGTCAGCTTGTGTTTTGACAGTTTCCTTAACCACCTAGAGCCAAAAAAGGGGGAAAAGGGGGGGGGAGACCCCTCCCCCAGTTCTCCCAGTCTTTGCAGATTGGTTGTGTGTTGGAGCCCTCCAAAAATGCTTAGCCAGGCTGTTCACCACTCCCTCTGCTTGCCCCGAGCCTGAAGGCCAGCCAGAGGTGAAGGCTACTGTTTCGTCAGGTGTTTTGGGAACATGCAGCCAGTCCTAGCTACATACATGGGCTTTTCAATTCCTCAGTGTACGTGGAGACTTAAGAAAGCACTTACTCTCTATATATCTCATTTCCCAGACTGCTTCTGCCCAGGCTTTCCCTTTTGCCTATTGCTCTTCCTGAGTCCTGTTCCTTGCCCCAAGCTGTTACACAGCCCATATTTGTGCCTTTCAATGCTTTGATCATATGCAGCCTGGGAAGCTGTGCCCAGCCCTGGTATCCCTCCATGTCAGACAAAACAAAGACAAGCCCTGGGCCAATCCTTCAGGGCTTACCGGACAGATCAGAACCCACAACCACAGTTACAAAAAATAATAATTTCATGTATTGCCCTCTCTGTGTTCCTGTGGCTGCCAAACATCTGGGGTATAAGGGATGGGAGGCAAGCAGTTTAAAATGCCACAGTGCCTTTGCACCATAAAGTAATGGCTTCTTTCCTCAGCATGCCTTCCTCTGGTTGTTTTATTTGGTGAGACTCCAGAGTTGTATAAAAATGTCATTCTGGTGGGTTTTGCCAGCTCATTCGTTGTTTTTCTGAAGGGATGGATTTCTGAAATTCTCTATTCTACCACTTTTTCAATGACATCACTCATAACATTGTGAATATACCAAAAACCACTGAATGGGATACTTTAAAAGGGTCAAAATGGTAAATTTTGTGAATTTTACCTCAATAAAAAAGGTAATGATGGATTAGTAGGTTTATAGAATGGACTTAAAGAACGTTTAGAGGTAAGCATTAAAATGGGAAGACATTAAAACCCTTCGCTGGGCAAAGAGAGGGGGTGGGGGAATTAAGCAGTAGGATCATACGCACTCAAATCAGATGGAAGATGAAAGTCACCTGTTAGTGAATATCTGGGATAGAATCAGATCATGAGTCCCAGACAAAAATTGCTGGATCAAAATAAACCCTGGTTTGTTTGTTTGTTTGTTTATTAGATTTTATTTATTTGACAGAAACACAGCTAGAGAGAGAACACAAGCAGGGGGAGTGAGAGAGGGAGAAGCAGGTTTCCCGCTGAGCAGGGAGCCCGATGTGGGGCTCGATCCCAGGACTCCGGGATCATGACCTGAGCTGAAGGCAGATGCTTAACGACTGAGCCACCCAGGCGCCCCTGGAATCCAGGTTTATTAAGGAAGTATTTCAGTTAGCTGCTGCTGTGTAACAAACCACCCGAAAATCTAAACTTAAATACAACCATCATTTAACTGCTCATAATTCCACAGGTCAAGAATCTGGACAGGATCCAAAAGAATTGAAATCAGGATCTGAAGGAGATCATAGCACTTCAGTATTGATTACAGTACTATTCACAATAGTCAAGATGTGGAAATAACCTAAATGTCCACTGATAGATGAATGAAGAAAGAAAATGTGATGTGTACACACAGTGGAATATTATACAGCTTTGTAAAAGAAAGACATCTTGCAATATGTGACAACATGGATGAACCTTGAAGACATAATGCTAAGTAAAATAAGGGCTATGGGCTAAATGTTTGTCACCACGCCCCCTTTATATGTTAAAGCCCTAATCCCCACTGTGATGTTTTGGAGGCAGGACCTTTGGGTATAATTAGGTCATGAAGGTGGGTCCCTCATAAATGAGATTAGTGCCCTCATAAGAAGAAACACAAAGGGGGATAATCTCTCTCTAACATGTGAGGGTACACAGAGAAGGTGTCCAGCTGCAAACCAGGAAGAGAACTCTGAGCAGGAATAGAATCTGCCAAAACCTCAATCTTGGACTTCCTCAGCCTCTAGAACTGGGAGAAATAAATGTTTATTAAGTTACCCAGTCTGTAGTATTTGTTAGAGCAGCCTGAGCTAAGACAGTAAGCCAGTCAGAGATAGACAGATACTGCATGATTCCCCCTCTGTGAGCTGTCTACCAGAGTCAAACTCAGAGAATCAGAGAGGAGGATGGTGGTTGCTGGGGCAGGTGGGGTGGGGAAATGGGAACTGCTCATCAACAGGCACGAAGTCTCAATTATGGGAGATGAATATGTTCTAGAGATCCTTGTGCCTATAATTAAGAGCACTACGTTGTACATCTAACTTGTTAAGAAGGTAGATCTTATGTTAAGTGTTCTTACAATAAAGTTTTTTTAAGAAACAATGAATGTGGGCCAGACTCAGCAGCAGGGGCTCATCTTTGCTCCGTATAGTATCATCTAGGGTGCTGGCTGGGGCTGGGGCTGGGGCTGGAGAATCCAAGATGGAGTCACTCATGCCTGGAGCCTCAGCGGGGATGATGTACTCAGCTGGCAGCCAGCTGAGATGGCTGGGCCTGTCTCTTCTCTGGGTGTTGACCAGGCCCAGTTGTCTATCTGTTTGGTCTTCCACAGGGCACCTCTCTCTTCTTATGGATGGGCTGGGCTTCTTTATATGTGGTTGAGTTTCCATCTGTACAAAAGTAGAAGTTATATAGACTGAGCCTGGAAGTCCCCCACCCTCAACTCCATGTCATGCTGTTGATCACAAATTCAACCAGATTCAAGTGGTGGGAGAGAAAATTCCCCCTCTTGATGGAGGCGTGAGAGAAGCGGTTGGTGGCCAGCCATCACTGCTGTTTGCTACAGATGGTAACTCCAACTTTGGGACAGTGTACCTGTGACAATAGAAGGGTGGAAGTCCTGCCTCTGCAGCAGGTCTCCCCTGACACCACCCAGTAGGAGAAGGCTATTTCATTGCTGCCAGCTGGGGGTAGACGTCCAGGCTCCCCATAGAGGCTCTTCTCACTGTGTGGGGCCAGGACGGGGTGTGGGGGAAGGCTCCCTCCTTGGCCTTCTCTGATAGTCCCAGCAAGTGAGTTGAGGAGCTTTGTAATAGCCAAGAAAGGTTGGAAATGTAGGCCCCCTAACTGGCTTATGCTGGCATGGGGTGGGTATGGTGTCATTTTGGTTTTTTCCCTGTGTTGTTTGGAACAGCAGTTGTCTTAAAGTTTTCCGTCTTGCTTGGCTGCTCATCTCCTGGTCTTTTGACTAAAGAGCACAGGCTCTCTTGGAACTTTTTTGTCTATACCCATTGATATTTCAGCTTGCCCGTTTCTTCAGCTTCAAGTTCGAGGTATGTGAGACAAAGAGAAGACCTAGGGAACCCACCACTGTGCAGTTCCTCAGGCCCCCAGGTCTCTAGCCTGTCTGCCTTCTTCTTTCCACCTTTCAGAGTTGTCTCGTGTTTGCTTTATATACAATGTCCAAGGTTTCCCATTGTACACAGCAGGAAGCTTAGGGAAAAAGTAAGTGTACTCCATCTTGCTGGAAGCAGAAGGGCTATAATTTGCTTTTTAAATGGAAAGGAATAGCAGAATTTATTGTAGGTAAACAGCATTGGACTGTTTAAGAGCAGATTCCTTATAATCATAAGTTCAGTATATTAGACTTATAAGAATTTCTTAGTTCCTTGGTAAGATTTTGTTTAAAAGAAACCAGATTCATGAATCTGTTACTTTTATAGCAAATATAATTTTTTTAAGAAATTAAAGTAATACAGGTAGCCTTTTTTTGTCTGCAAAAGCCATCCCTCTATGAAAAGAAAGAAGAAATAAACATTCATGCTTACTAGGAGTTGGACCAAGTATAAACATGTTCCCAAACCATGCACAGTGAGGTGTTGACTCAGTTAAGGTTCTGTGGGGCAAGTAACAGAAACCAGCTCTTAAACAAAAAGACTGTAGGGCTGCTCCCAGAAAGGAAGGAAGAGCTAGAGAAGCGAGCTTCTGGAATTTACAGGCATCGGGATGGCTCATGGTACCTGACTTGCCCAGGCCTGGCCTTGGGCAGCAATGAGCCCAGGCTTCTTTCAGACTTCACGTTTCTCTCAAGATCTGGAACCCAGACAGGCACCCAGGTGGCTAAGTCAGTGAAGCATCTGACTCTTGATTTCAGCTCAGGCCATGATCTCTGGGTGGTGAGATCAAGCCCCATATTGGGCTCTATGCTGAGTGCTGAATATGGAGCCTGCTTAAGATTGTCTCTTCCTCTGCCCCTCCCCCATAACTGGCATGCTCTCCCTCTCTTAAAAAAAGAAAAAGTGTGTGTGTGTGTGTGTGTGTGTGTGTGTGTGTGTACACCTATAGGCCCCAGAGAGGGTTTCTGACCTGCTGGCTTGGGTCAAGCTTGGGTCACAGGCCCATCGTGGTGCAGAGGAGGATGGAGCGCTAGGAATGACAGTCCCCACAAGACCATGCAAGGGGGAGTTAGGGGCATAGAGGAGTGCCCCACAGCAAACTCAGGATGTTATTACCAAAAGAAAAGGAACGTAGTTAAGGTGGCAGATGTGAGCATCACAGATGTCTGCAGACTAAGTTCTAGAGCCTCGTAGGTTGGGACACCTGGGGTGGACAAGGAGGACCTGCCTGTGGGTCTCCAAGCAGTGGGCCAAGGATCCAGTGTTTCCCAAACTTACTTAAGCATGTGGTTTTTTTTCTTTTAAGATTTTATTTATTTATTTGCCAGAGAGGTAGAGAGAGCCAGAGAGCACAAGCAGAGTGAATGGCAGAGGGAGAGGGAGAACCAGGCTCCCCACTGAGCAGGAAGCCTGATGCAGGACTGAGATCATAACCCGAGCCAAAGGCAGACGCTTAACTACTGAGCCACCCAGGCACCCACTGACATCTCCAGGAACCCAGTCAGGGAAACCCTGGCCTGGTTGATCTCTAGTGACCCTTTCGGCTCTGAGATCCTGTGATCCTACAGGATAGATGGTTTCTGCTTAATTCTGTCTGAGAAAAGACAACAAAAACACATAAAACAGAGATGGCAAAGGATCAAGGAAGTGCAGCTCGGGCTATGAGAGCTGTCTTAGGAAGAAGCAGAAACTAGCTCCCTTGAGTCCATGAGATGTCCCCAGGGACCTTCTATTAATGAGTTGTTGTATAAAGTGAAATGAACATAAGTCAGTTTCCTGCTTGCCCTGTTCCTTCACTGGCTTTCTGTTGGCAGTCTGGCCCTGACCACGGGCTTAGGTGAGGGCTGGAAGGTCCCTTGGAGGTCATCTGGGCCACCATCTACATTTTCCAGACAGGGACATAGAACCCTGATGAGGGGAAGGGAATCATCTAAGGTCATGCTGTGACGAGGCAGCAGAGCTGGAACTGGAAGCCATGTCTCCTGGCTCCCAGCTCAGTGTCTTTCCTTTATTCTGCAACCTTGCACCTGGCTGGGGACAAAGTCAAGAGCAGCTATGGTGGTTTCCATCAGTAGATGCCCCCTCCCTCTGTCCACCCTAACCCATAGCCGACTGCCTTCTTAGCTGTCTAGGCCCCCAGCATTCCAGGGAAGGGGGCAGCAGAGGGGACAGAGGGTTGACCTCCTGCGTTACACTTACTGATTACCTGTCTTCTGGATGAGCTGCAGGGCCGCGTTTGTCTTGTTTATTCTTGATTTGCTAGCGCCCAGCCCAGGCCCTGACGAGCTGGCAGATTTCACAGGGAAGGCGGCTGGGTGGGAGGAACCTCTTGAGCAAAAGGGGAGTTAGAAAAGGCCCATCAGGGGCAGGAAGGAATCATGTTTGGCTAAAACAGAACATTCTTTGGTGTTCAGTGGTGAAAAAAACCCTGAGGGCATGTGAGGGACATAGCATAGTGTGGTTTAAATGCTGAGGCAAGTGCCCTTTGACCCAGCAGTCCTCCTCCTAAGAATTTATTCCAAGGGAGTAATCCTCATAAATGCACAAAAATGCATGTACTTGGATATTCAATCACAGTAGTGTTTTTAAAAAAAAAAAAAACAGTGTACGTATCCAACAATGGAAAAGCAATGATATAAAATAGAGCACATCCAAATGACGAGTTATTTGGTATTTGTTAAAAATGGTGAATTAGGGGCACCTGGGTGGCCAACTGGTTAAGAGTCTGACCTTGTCTCAGGTCATGATCACAGGGTCCTGGAATGGAGCCCCGCATCGGGCTCCCAGCTCAGCGGGGCATCTGCTTCTCCCTTTTCCTCATCCCCTTCCCCCCAACTCGTGCTCGCTCTCTCTCTCCCATTTCTCTCAAACAAATCAGTAAAATCTTTGGAAAAAAATGATGAATTAAATATACCCGACGGGAATGTGTTTATAATTTCTTAAGTAAAAGAACAGGTTATAAAACACTGTAATCTTATTTTTACAAAATAAACTAACATTGTCATTCGTATCTGAATCTATAGACAGAAAAAAATTTTACAAGAACAAGAAAAAGTTTATAAGAACAAAATGTCTGTAGTAGTTGGCTCTAGGTTTAAAATTACAAGTGAATTTTCTGTTTTGTTATGATTGTTATTCTTCCTGTCATTTCTTTATATTTCCCAATTATTGTACAATGAGTATATGTCTGGTAATTGTCTTTTAAAGTTAAAAGAAGGTGTCATGCTAAGGAATCTGAACTTTATTTTTCAGGCGATGAAAGTTAAATGTTTATAAGTGAAATCATGAAAAATACCCAAAGTGAATTAGCCAGTTAAAATGTTCCATTGAGACCCCTCTGGGAACATGAAGACTCCATTGATAAAATGGCAAATAGTATCCCCCCCGTGTTTCTTTTGTAAATTCTGATTTCTAAATGTTACTTTCGCACACAAGACTGCATGAGTCAGTACACTAAGGAAGGAACAGAGCAGATTTGGAGTCCTATCAGGTCCTTGTGACCGGTGGCCCAAGGACCTTGCTTTCTGGAAGTGTCCAGCTCAGGGCAGTGTTTTGTAGCCACATTAACCCTGAGTAGTAAAACCGCAGAACTCCAATAGTAGGTCAGGGATGTGACTTTGTGGTGGATGTTCTTCTGGTTTTGTTTTGGACGGTGAACAGTGGGGTTTCTTCTGTGTCCTCGGGGCCCTTGATCTTAGACCTTGCTCACATCTGCTTCTGGGAACTTTCCTTACAGGAAAACTTGATTGGCGCCCTTTTGGCGATTTTCGGGCACCTCGTGGTCAGCATTGCGCTTAACCTGCAGGTAAGCCTCAGTCCCCAGCACTGTCTGGGGGGCAGAGATACAGCTGATCAGCCAAGGTGTCTGGTGTGGGCCCAGCTGCCTCCTAGCCGTGGGAGGTTGCCTACTCCATTCCTGGGCTGGGCCTTGGGTAATCCCTTGTGGGTTGTTCCAGAATCTCTCTTGATTCTTTGTCCCCGAGTGATCCCTGAGTGATGGTACTGTCCGTGACTAGAAGTTCCTGGGGTTCCCTGGAGCAGCTGAGCCAGCTGGCCCATTTGAGCTGGCCCGTAGATTTTGGTGCACGCAGATAGATTGGGGAGCTCCTCAGGGCACCCTGGAACTGGTTTCACGGGCAAGCATGTGTGAATTGGGTGGCAGCCATGGTGTTTATTGCCCTCCAGGGGCAGCTTTCAGTTGGTGCGGGCTGGGAGTCCATGGATAAAGGCCCCAGGCTTCCATCCTCCGGTTGCATGACTCTGAGCTGAGTTCACAGGGTTTGCCAGTGGGTCCTCAATGGGACGAGCCCCCGTTGCCAGGGCACTCACTCTGCACCTTACACTGCTGTGCTCCCTTCTCTGGCTCCTGGAATCACCTCCCAAGTCAACTACCTCCTCCCGAGTCCTGTCTCAGGGACTGCTCTGGGACACCCGGACCGAGTTTTGGCACCTGCGGACGGGTTCAGTCTTACAGCACACTGGCCTACTCCTCTCTGCCCGCACTGCCCAGCTTCAGGTTGTGGAGAGGCGCCCTCCCTCCCTGGATCAGAGACATGAACACCCACAGATATCCTGGTACCTCTCGGCTCCACGCACACCCGCAAGCCGGAGTGTTCCTGTGTGTTTCGGAGGCCACGTGGTCTCCTGGCCACTTGTCTGATACAGAGCGGCGTCTCTCCTTCCGCATCCACTCTGATGCAGTCCCCATCACAGTCCTCACCTAAGTGGGAGCTGTGGGCCCTCTAAGGAACATGACTGCCTTGCTCTCCTTGGTCATGACCCCACTTTCTATGTCCTAAGTGCACATTTGCAGAACAAAGACTATTGGCCATACTTGGGCCAGGTATCTACCTGAGGGAGGGTGGGGTCCATGGATGCCCCCGGGGCTGTCCCGCAGAGCTGTTGGATCCTCTGTAGGAGGGAGTGTGGCCAAGTGGACACCCCAAGCGTGGGGACTTTGGGGCCTTGCAGTTGGAGGGAGACACCCAACCCAAAGCCGGGCAAACCAGGGGCGCATCCTAGACCCCAGCTGCCACTCCAGACTGCACACTGCCTGTGCTGTGCATTAGAAATGCATGGTCTCACTTACTTGCGGTGCATGAGGGGCAAACTGGAGGACAGTGGCAGAAGGAAAGCAAATGGGAACTAGGGTAATCTAGGGAGGGAAATGAAACAACAGAGACTTTGAACACAGAAACAAACTGAGGGACTTGGAGGGAGGGGGGTGGAGGGATGGGAGAGCCTGG
>PITA01023801.1:0-19465 GCA_004023965.1 Spilogale gracilis
TGAGGAAGTGAATATTTGGGCAGAGTTTTGAAGCACATGTCATTTAGCAGATAGAGTGTGTGTGAATGTGTGAAGGTGGGGAGAGTGGGGTGAAGGGGTTGAGTGCCATAAAGTTAGAACAGTATATGCAAAGACATGGAGACAAAACAAGAGATGAGGGTAGGAAATGAGGAGATGAGGCTAAGAAAACAGGTTGGAGTCAGGTCACGCAGGACCTTCTCTGCCCTGGTAAGAAGCTAGGATGTGATGTGAGGAGTCACGGGCCATCACTGAAAGCCTTTAGGCAGGTGAGTGATGGGAAAGGAAGACTGTAGTCTGATGGTAGTGGAGGCGGTGAGATGAGGGAGATCTATTAGGAGGATGGTGCAGGACGTGCTGACAGAACGCACTTGAGTCAGTGATGGTGGGAATGCAGAGGAAGGTCTTGATAACTGTGAGGAACACTGAAGAGGGATGATTCAAGGATGAAGTCTTTGCTTCAGGAAGCCGGGCAGTGACTTTCGTGGGGCCTGGGAACCCAGGTGGAGGAGAGAATTTTCTAGAAAGATGATCAATTCAGGGAATTCAGCGTGTTGAGTTTGAGGTCCCAGTGGGGCATCAGGGTAAAAGTTTTAGGGAGAGATGAGACATGCAGATCTGGACTTGGGGAGATCCTCTGGAAAGCCCATGTGACACTGTAACTGTCTTGCCTAGTAAAGCGTTCTGAATCTTTACAGAATTTAGATATAGGCAAGAAACAAAGCTGCATTATTATCCTAGAAATTCCTATCATTTTTTGGCAGAAATGCACTTGAGACTAGAAAGGGCTGTGTGGGGCTATGGTTTAAGAAATTGAAGGGTGCTGGCAGTAAAGGCCTTAGGTAATGGGAGGAGGGACTGCTGAGAATATCAGCAAACCTCATTAGAAGAAAACCTATGAGATGGATCATGAAGGATTTTAAGAGCTACTGGACATACTAATCTACCAACCTGGCCTTGTTTCCTTTTCTCCTCTGCCCAGCAGGATCCGGGAAAGTTTAGGGGCTAGGCTCTAAAGGGTGAGCAAGAAGAAAATGTGAGCATGCTGAAGGTGTCTGGCTAATTTCCAAAGCTCATGTAGACAAATATTTGGGCCTTTGTAATCCTCCCTAAGACTGGTCATTTGAAAAGGAGTTCTGGCTTCATTATGGGGAAAAGAAGAGAAAAAAATGGAGGTGCTATGATAGCCCACAGAATTTTAGGACCTAAATCGCTGTAGATTCTACTTATGTACACGTCTTTGCTCCCCTTTGAAACAGCGAGCTGCTTAAGGGTAGACACTCTGTTCCAGTCACTTCTATAACCCTAGTAATACCTTTGACACACAACTGCAAACTCAGCAATTGTTGGTTGAAGAATGATTGAGTCCATGCTCTCATTTTTCATATGTGGGCTCTGAGGACCAGAAAGGCTCTGTAACTTGCCCAGGATCACACAAGTTACTTAGTGGCAGAGATAGGCATGGGACTAATTCTGGTTTGATGGTGGTTTTCTTTAACGTCTTTAGCGGAGCTAATCACCTTGCACAGTAGAGTGTTGTTCTTCCTGCGGGTGGAGGCTCTGATTCCCTGAGAGTAGACAGAATGGACGTGAGAATGTTTCCCTATTTCTCAGCATTCCTCTCCACTTCCTAGATGCATAGTGGGCTCTTGATAATCTCGCGAGTATCTTGAAAAACCGTCCCCCCCACAGCACTCTGTGTGACCATTTGCCTACGAGAAGGCAGGTGTGGCCCCTGAAGCCTGCTGTGCAGTTTGTGGTGCCCTCAGTTTTGAGAAATCTCCAAATATCTCTTTCCCTTAATAACTGACTGTGGGTCTGTCATCCACGAATTCACCTAAGTTTTTATTGGCGGGAGGGAGAAGCTATTTTTATTTTCAGTCTAATCCACTGCTTGGTGTAATGAGTTCCATATGTTTCCTCCACTTTCTACCTGCTGTGAGAAGTAGGGCTTCCTTTACTTGTCCTAAACTCACCTCTGTGGGCTATATGCTGTTAAGACACACACACACACACACACACACACACACACACACACACACACACAGAGTCTCTCTCTCTCTTCCTCCCTCTCTTTCTGTCTCTCGCACACATTCTCACACACATGATTTAGGAGGGAAAATGACCCCGCTATTAATTGTTATCTTTCTTTACAAGCATATTAAAAATTCAAATGAAAGGGAGCCGAAGTAATGCAATTGAGAGCAGCCATAGTGGAAGCTCATTACCCCAAGGAGAAGGATATAAATCCTTGACAAAATGGAGGCCCGTTGATGCAGGAATTGGTGGAAATAAATGCAAAGGCTACTATGGAGTCAGTGCCTGGCCAAGTTCTGTGTGGCCCGGGAACATAACCTGTCAGCCTCCTCGCCTGACATGATCTTAATTAGCCTCTGTCTACTGCCGAGGAAGCCCGCTGAGGCAGTTAGCACCAGAGAATTAATCAGATCATTTGTGGAGTCGACAAAGCAGGATAGCAGCCGACACTGGCAACTTATTGACGGGAAAGGATCCAGGAGGATGGGGAGGGATATAATCTGTGCTAGGGTCCCCACTTTCCCCCTGAATTAAGGTTCTCCATAGAGACTGGGGGAGGGGGAAGGGAGGGCGGGGTGGAGCGAGCCATGCTGCACCTTAACCTTCCACTCACATCCTGTCTTCCTTGCTTCTGTCCACTTTTCTGCTAATGTATCCTGTGTAGTGATGCTGTGTGTCTGAGTGCAAGAGTGATGGAGACAGCACGGTTGATTTTGTTGCAATTTGCACTTTTGCTATAGGATCAGTCCAGTGTGGAGGGAGGGAGTGGAATTTTGCCAGTATTTTCCTCCCTCCTTTTGTTTACTGCCTATTTTCAAACAGCTCTGTAATTGCTTTCCATTTAGTAAAAAGAACATTGTTCCTTTTTTTGGTTTTTCTTTTAATTGTGTTTCTTGTCCTGAGCTCTGACGTTTGGGAGCATTGATGGGAATGCCATGTTGTTTTGGTTCTAGATACCAACTTGGCCTTAGCAATCAAGGCAAGGTCATTGCTAGGTGGGTGGTGGGCTTAGAAAAATGTCTAATTTCTTCTGTTGAGCCTTCCTTGATGTGTCCAGCTTGCCTACTGTGAATTCTCTCTTATTTGGATTCCTACGGTACTTCAATTCTATACTACATAATCTAGCTCTGGCCTTATGCTGTTTTACCCTTATCTTTATTTCATGAGCATTAATCTTATCCTGTCTCGATGACCATAATAGAAGTTCTTCAAAGCTGAAGGCTCTACCTCCTAGTGAACCTACTAGCTCTTAACACCAATCTAGGCATAGTAAGAGACACCCAGTAAATGCTAGATTGGTTCACTGATCAATCTTTGAGGAGTGTCTGCAATCATCTGTCCTTTTACCCTGCTGCTACCTTGACACTCTCAATATTTTGTTCCAGATAATTCTTTTGTGGGTGGGTGCCCTCCTGTGTGTGTAGGATGTTTAGTAGCATTCCTGGCCTCTCCCCACTACTGAAAATGTCTCTAGACGGTGCCAGATGTCCCTGTGGGAGGCCAAATCACCTTCTCTCCCCACTGAGGACCACTGTTCTATAATGATAATAAAATAATAAGAGGTAAAATTTATTGAGCACATTACTATGTCTAGCTTGGTGCTAATGACAGTACATGCATTCTCTTGTTTAACCTCCACAGCACTCCTGCCCAGGCATTAATTGTTTTCTAAAGGGGCTCCAGGGGACAAATCTTAAAGCCATAGCTGTCAGTCTACACCACAGTCTCTCTCTTCCCTCAAGGAACATTTAGAAGAGCCTTCTCAAGGGCCTCTTGGCCTCCACTCTGAATTTACAGAACACATCAGCTAACCCTCAAAAGTGTCAGGGCCACCGACTCATCGAAAACTAGCTACTCAGCTTAGCGAGGGTTAATTCCTCAAGGAGCTGGATGAAAAGCAATGGAAGGTCAGAGCAAAAGTAACCCTGCCAGCTGTCACCTCCTTTTTTCAGAGATGTGAATCCCATTCCAAACAGCTAATGCATAGTAGGGGGGCTGGAGATTTAGTTCTTTTGCTCTTATGATGGCATTTTAGCTCAGGAAGCAGAATTTCGAGCTAGCCCACTGATGTGTCACTCCTGCCCTAAATCCTGACCTGCTGTCTTGTAAACAATGCAATCAGTCACAAGTGGGACAGGGCAAAAGAAGGTGGATAAACTGGTGCAAATTTGTCCTTCTGTGTGTGTGTGTGTTGGAGGGGAGGGTGACAACTTGAAGCACATCTCCCAGTGGTCACACCATCTCTGAATACGAAGGACAACCCAAGAGAAATGATTTGACAGTTTAGCTTATTGTGCCTCTGGAAAGGGATGGATCTTGGCTGTGAAGTCAATTCAACCTCAAATTCGCTGCCGCCAAGGAGTTAATAATACATTAAAATTAGTCATATTGTCTGATGGAGAAATAGTTTACTTATGGAAAATACCTTTATAGGAAAACTGCCTTTCTGAGGCTGAGCTGGAAATATTACAGTAAACAGGATCTAATCACAGCGAAGCCTTTTTTCAGCTTTGCGTGACAGCTGTAAAATATGACAGCATTTATTAATAGTCGCTGCAGTCTAATCTGTAGCACTGGAGAGCTACAGCAAAATATGTTAAGGCACTGAGAGAACGATTTCCACAGTAACTAATATTCAGCTTTTGAAAGGGTAGTTTAATGTCTTGTGATTTTTTTTCCCCTACTGATGGTTCAACCCCAGGAACAAGCTACTAAGCTAATAACCTTTGTGGAGAGGAAGTGTTTAAATGATAATTTATTTCAAGAGCTGACAACAAATTGCTCTGCACTTTTTCTTTTTATGCCCCAAAGCAGTCAAGGATGTGCAAATCAAAGTATTAAAAAATATGACAGCTTTGGTATTTTCATTTTCAATGAAATTCTCATTACAGACATATGTGCAGTCTTTTATTCACAATCCAGTCCAAATAGTCATTCACCGTTATTATTGCGCGGGCTCTCAAGATGCTCTCACAGTTGAGGACTCATCACAATAGATTAGCTACCAAATGTCTCAGCTATTGTCAACCCAGATTATTGCCACTCAAACAGGGGAATTTAGTATCTGTCTCTCACAGCGTAATGTACTCTCTGGGCCTTCCTAATTTATTCAGATGTAAAAAGTAGCTTGAATTTCAATAAAAACTCTCTTGGCTTTGTGTTTCCCAGAAGGCAAATGGACATGACTAGCATGGGAGCCACCTGCTACCTTCACACATCCTTTACTAAGTTCTTAAAGTGGAGGAGAAAAAAAAATCCACAATAGTCTGTCCTTTCTCTTTTCTTTTCTTTTTTTCCTTTTCTTTCTTTTCTCTCCTTTTCTTCCTTCCTTCCTTCCTTCCCTCCCTCCCTCCCTCTTTCCTTCCTTCCCTCCCTCCCTCCCTCTTTCCTTCCTTCCTTCCTTCCTTCCTTCCTTCCTTCCTTCCTTTTACATCAAGATACCTGCTACTGTTTTTTTTCAAGTTCCTGCAAGTAGCCATGATAGAACCTATCATCTGTCTCTTCCTTGCTTTCTTCTCCAGGCAAAAATGGCATCATAGTGATGAGGGCCTGCAGGTTTACATCTTTCTCTGATCTGGGAACTGTTTCTGCCCCGAAGAGGAATCGCTGAGTTCACTTCTCCTCAGAGCCATGTCCCACCACAGCACTCCATGAGTCTGCGCCACAGACCATCTCCCTCCCTCCACCCACCTGGCGGCATTTGCTATTTTTTGCTACTCATTTGCTCCTTAACCTGAATTTTTAAAAAATATTTTATTTATTTATTTATTTATTTATTTATTTATTTATTTATTTATATTTATTTGACAGAGACAGCTAGAGAGAGAAAGAGAGAGAGCACAAGCAGGGGGAACAGAAGAGGGAAAGGGAGAAGCAAGACTCCCCTCTGAGCAGGGAGCCTGAGGTAGGGCTCAATCCCAGGACTCTGGGATCATTTCCTTGAGCTGAAGACTGATGCTTAACAACTGAGCCCCCCAGGTGCCCCCTTAACCTGGATTTGTGATCTGCTGCTTATCCAGAATCTTGGAACTCTAGGACCACGACTTCTGGTGTTCATTTGTGGACATCAGGTTTTACGAAGGAACTTGACCCCGGAATATATCACAGGAGGACACCTAGGATAGGGAGGGTCAAGGTACCTGGTACTTTGAAGAATGGCTGAAGGAAGGACTAAGGGAAGAGGTAGTAGAAGTTTTCACATGTTAGAAGTGTGGGAGGCAGTGTTAGTACAGCGAACAGTGCGCATAGGCTGTGAGTGTGGCAGACCTGGGTTCAAATCCTGGTTTTGCTCCTTTGGTACACCGAGCTGCGTGATCCTAGGAGCCATGATTCAGCCATTTTGTGCCTTGGTTTCCTCAGTTGTAAAGATACAGGGGTGCCTGTGGATTCAGTGTGATAATACAGAAACTACGGCCTAGCGGGTAGTAAGTGCTTATAAAAAATGGCAGCTACTCAGATCAAACTGCTTTATCTTATGATCAAATGATGCCAATAATAGGGATTTATTGATCTGTGCCACTGATTGGTACTGGGATGTGTATGTGTGTGCTCGCCTTCGTATGTGTGTGTGCGTGTGTGTGTGTGTGTGTGTGTGTGTGTGTGTGTGTGTAAAAAGAGAGAGGGAAACAGGAGGAAGGGAGGGAGGGAGAGCAAGAGACAGAAACATAGAGGGGAGACAGATCCTGTGTTTATTTGGGAATGTAGAACTGGATGGGAGGGATGAAGACAGGTTGCATAAGTAGGTGGTAAACGACAACATACAAGAAAGTGTGTGACACTGAACCCAGTCAATCCGAAAACACTCCTCTGAGGAAAGGCCCTCTTCTCCTTGTCTGGGGGGAATCTCTTTACCTCTTAAGCCCTCAGGCTCTTCCAGCATTTTCCCATCTTCCTTGCTATCTGGCAACGCTTTTGCAAGGTGTCATTATTGGATGAGGGAACAGTTGGGTTAAAAATTAATGTTTTCCGGGTGCCTGGGTGGCTCAGTGGGTTAAAGCCTCTGCCTTCGGCTCAGGTCATGATCTCAGGGTCCTGGGATCGAGGCCCGCATGGGCTCTCTGCTCAGCAGGGAGCCTGCTTCCTCCTCTCTCTCTGCCTGCTTCTCTGCTTACTTGTGATCTCTCTGTCAAATAAATAAATAAAATATTTTTAAAAGAATTAATTTTTTCCAGGCCCCTGAGATAAATCAGTTTCAGCAATAGGACTATGAACTCTTCAAAGGCAGGAGCTAATTCTGTCTTTCTTAAATACTACCAGTGGCCTGGCACAAGCTAGCACTAGAAAATGCCCAATAATTCTTTGGTGGCTGATGGGCTACCTGTTGCCACCAACCATGTTTCTGCCCCAACTTCCTAGAGCAAATAGAAAGGTCCGTTAGAGGGATGTTGACTTTCAGAGAGTGTCTTGGGAACTGAGTAGGGAGTTTCAGGTTGAGAATGGGAAACAGCAGGAGTTTATTGAACACTGGCAAGAAGGTAGGGACTAGTTGCCTCAAAGGGCACTCAGAACTATTATCTCATTATCTAAGCTGAGAGCCACAGCCTGGGCCAGAACCTTTCATCTCTGTGGGCCGTGCCCATTGAAGGCAAGGAGAGTTGTCAGGGGCACGAGAGAGTCTGGCTGCAGTTCTCGAGTATGTTGCTGTTCCGGGGGAAATGTTAGCACCACAGAGAACTAGGTCACTTATACCCAAAAGACAGGTCTAACAGAAAACTGGAAGAGGTGGCCACCTCCCTGGCATGTCTTTAGGACTTTCTGTATGGGAAGGTGTGTGGGCAAGAGGCCTCCCCAACTGGACTTGTGGTGCTTGGGGTGCCAGCATCCGAAAGCCATACTTTGGATTAGGGTTCAATGCCACAGAAGGCCCTTACCTGTCTAGACATTTCTTCCCTGGATGCACTAACACATCACATTATTAACAGCCATAGAGATATTAGTATGAGTACTTTGGTCAGTTGAAGTGTTGTCACTTGGAGAGAAAGTCTATTAATCAGTAGAAATGAAATGTGGGACAGAGATCAAGGCTTTGTTCCCACCAGGGAGGGCAGGTGTAGGGAAGTGACAGAATGGGGAGCCCTGGGTAAATAAAAAGGGGGTGTTGGTGAAGAGGAGAGGGTACAGAGGGGCAGATATCTTACTTAGTCAACCTCATAATTTTTCCAAGAAACGAATTTCTCCATATATAGCACTATGAGCAGAATTTTCAACTTTGTATTAATGAAACAACATATTTTGGTATCAAAGCAAAGTGAAGACTGCAAACACAAAATCAGACCTTTCTTGGCAGACAGAAATCTACATGAAGCCAAGAAAGCCTTGAAATCCATTTGCTGTTTCATAACTTCAGAGGCAATGTTATCTTGATTGCACCACAAATCTTTTAAATGACCTCAACTGTGTAACCCATTTCTCAGCTTCTCATTTACCCCACCCTTATACAGTAGAGTCACATCATTTGTATATTTAGCTTATTTGAATGAAATTAGACGTGTTCCCTTCTGTCTCTCTGTCTTCCATTTCTTCCTTATGTAATTTAAAATATTCTAAAATTCAATTTCACAGTTGTAATTTCTTCCAAAATTTTTTATTATGAAAGCAATAATTATTGCAGAAAATGAGGAAATACACAATAGATAGTTTATTGAATATATTTTTAAAGATTTTATTTATTTATTTGACAGAGAGAGGGAGAGATCACAAGTAGACAGAGAGGCAGGCAGAGAGAGAGGAGGAAGCAGGCTCCCTGCTGAGCAGAGAGCCTGATGCGGGCCTCAATCCCAGGACCCTGAGATCATGACCTGAGAGCTGAAGGCAGAGGCTTAATCCACTGAGCCACCCAGGCACCCGTTTATTGAATATTTTAAAGAACTGTACCTCATGGTTTGATTTACAAACTGGGATCACTCTCTCCCCTCTTTCTTCCTTTCCCTCTTTCTTCTTTCCCTTCCCTCCCTCCTTCCTTCCTTCCTTCCTTCCTTCCTTCCTTCCTTCCTTCCTTCCTTCCTTCCTCTCTCTCTTTCAGTCCAACAACAAAAAAGGACATGGGCTTACTCTTGAATCAGTAATGGCATTGGGAAAACACTAAATATGTCTCCAGGCCCATGCTATGTATCACTGTAGGCACAAAGTATAAATCTAGGCGCTAACCAATTATTTATTATCACACTGGAGAGAGGTGCTTGGGAAGTTATATGGCAGATCCTGTGAAATAACAATGGAGAACACTTATGTTAAGTGCCAAGTAAGTGGAATCGACAAAAGGGTTCTGTGGGTGTTCAGGTAGGTAGGATCTGTATTCTTTAAAACTTGTTCTCCTCCTGCCCAGTCACCTTAGTAAACAGTATTAGCATTTTGCCCAGTCTCTCGAGCCAAAAACCTAGCAGTCATCCACGAAGGCTTCTTCACCCTCACATCCCATAGTCAACCTGTGCCCAAGTTCTGTTGATTCTGTGTCCAAAATATATTTCAACTCCATCCAATTTTCTCCATCTCTAGTCTAGTCTAATCTCCCATAATTTCTCACCTAGATAACCATGGTGACCTTTTAATTGGTTTCCCTTCTTTTGCTCTTGCACCACATTCCATTCTCTATAGAAACTTAGATCTTAGTCACAGAAATTGTGACTTCCCTGTTCATAATCCTCCAAAGACATCCATTGAAGTTAGAATAAAATTCCTACTCCTCACCTTGGCTCCTATTCATTCTTTATGGCTATGCTCTGCCTCCTGTCTACCTCTAGTCTCATCTCAGGCCACTCTCACCCTCCTCACTCCCCTTTCCCCACACTTGTCTTCTTTCATTTCCTCAAACACGCCAAAGTCTTCTCTGCTACAGGGCCTTTGCATTTGTTATTTCCACTGCTTGAAACTCTTTCTATTTTTCACATGGCTGTCCCTTCTAATCCTTTAGTTCGTAGCCTAAATGCCCCTTCTCAATTAGCTATCCCTGAGAATCTTTGAAAAATTAAGTCCTATCCATTAGGATACATGCAAAAACCATGCCTATCTTGTTCACCATTGTAACCCTAACACTGACTGACTGACTGACTGAATGAATGAATGAAATATTATGAGCTGGAGTGGCCAGGGAAGACTACCTTGGAGAGGTAAAGTTTGAGGTGGGTTTTGAAAAATGGAGATGGATAGAATTCTGGGTAGTAGTAGAAGTGAAGTTGCTGAGACCAGGCATAGTTCTGGCACATTTGGGCAACAGTGGAAAGTGGAAGCTGCCTACAGTGGAAGGTTCTCATGAGGTAACACAGGTACATTAGATTCGTTAGTTGGTTGAGGCATAATTATATTGAATCTTGAAGAATATATTACTTTTTTCCTCCCAGTGTGGGCAATAAAAGCCACTGGAAATACTGGAACAGGGTCATGGTTCAGTGTTTTAAGAAAGTTTTCCAAGGAGAAAGTTAGTGTAAAAATTTATAGAAAGTAGTTCTTAAGCAGACCAGATCAGTCCTACTGGCTAAATGACTATATAGAAAAAAATATAAATATGCATGAGTAAGAAAGAATTCTTTTGGCTTTTGGCTTTAAGACCACAGAATTGTCCAAACTATTTAGTGACATGATTTGAGAAAAGAGGCAGGGACAAGAAATAGACCTAGATGGACTTTTGCTTCCTTTCCTCCAGTTGACAGCTAATGGGCAAAGAAGGGCCACGGGAGATGAGGAGAAAGCAAATGAGCTATATTTTCTGCTTTTGAATAGATGGGGATTACAGTATTAGTAAAAGTGATATTTAGTTTACAAAAGGTTTCAGGAGAGAAGCTGCCCGATTTACAAACTTCCATTCTGAAATTTAGATGTTACGCACTGGAATACACCCTATACGGTACACAGAAATGGCTAATTCATCCTCAGTGTTTGAAAGAATTGAAACGCACTAGAATTTAGCAAATTGTGAATTAGAATGTTGAAACTATTTTTGTAACCTTGTCAGGCAAGTCTCTGCACTAACATACAGCACTCCTTCCTGATTCTGCCCTTGGTTCATCTCTTTTCCCCTTCTCCAAACCATAGCTCCCTCTTCTCTTGCAACCTACAACTTCCATGTCCTTTAAAGCCTAGATCATCTAGCCAGCCTTCTCAGAAAACTCTGCTTTCCTAGGGTGCTACCTTTTCACAATTCTTAGAGCAATTAGTGTCTATAGTGTAGCATTCAACTTGATAGTGTTCCATGTTGTTCATGAACGGTTTCATGAATGTCCTTTTCTGTCCACCCCCATTGGAACTGTATCATATCAGCATCTATCACAGGACTGAAACACACCATTGGGGGTTGATAACAACTTATAGAATTGCTTGACTTGTTAACTGATAATACATGAATTAGGGTTAGTAGCAAGATACAAAGTGTCCTGTATCTGGTATAATATCTCAAAACATCATAGAACGTTACATTAAGATGAGAAGCACCTTAGGGGGGGGAGACAAGGCCAGGAGAGCTTTAATGCATTAGTCAAGGTCAGAGAGCTTGTTAAATGGCAGAGCTGGAACTAGAACTCAGGTCTCTTGTTTCAGGTACATGAAATCTACAGTACTTTAGAAGTAAGTTGGAGCACTTGGGTGGCTCAGTCGATTAAACGGCTGACTTGAGCTCAGGTCATGATCCCAGGGTCCTGGGATCAAGCCACGCATCAGGTTCTCTGCTCAGCCAAGAGCCTGCTTCTCCCTTTTCCTTTGCTTGCGGCTCTGCCTACTTGTGCTCTCTACCAGTCTGTCAAATAAATAAATAAAATCTTTAAAAAAAAAGAAGTAAATACCATAGGCAAATACAAGGAGTTCTTTGGGTTTCCAAAAAACAAAATCGTCTTTCAAGTTACCTAGAAAAGACCTGTTCTCCAAGTACCACTCACGCAGACAGGCCTTCCATTTGTTTCCTCCTTCTCTGAGTCAGAAAGAACCATCCCCAGACTATAGCCAGAGTTACAGGTAAACGAATGATAAAGTAACATTGTTTTTTGGAATATTATGGTGATAGGATCCCTTGGTTTTACTGAGGAACCCCTCAAAGATAACTGGGTTTTCGTGTGTATTTGGCTGAATTATAATGCATTATATACTTAACAAATGTACCTAACTGTATACTATTTAGGATCAGACCCTTAATTTCTGAGACTGTTTCATAGAATGTGTCCTCAATATATTACCTCACTGTTAGGAAAAACATCCATTCCTAAAGCCCAGTTTAGTTACTCTCTGCTCATTATTTCCATCAGATAATTGTTGAGGCCCTGTAAGCCAAAGACTTAACGTGATCTGTTAGAATAAACCCTAGAAGAAGGAGATATTGACACCAGTCCCAGCTCCGTGGTTAAATGGCTGAGTAAAAAAGCACATTTCTTCTTTGGGCTTTAGTTTTTAAATCTTTGAAATGGGGACAGTTGCATTCTCTGATAGGATTAATTTTCCAAAACTTTCCAGCTTAGGCCTCTCTATTTGGATGGAGCCACTTTTACTTTGTGCATTTTAGACCACCTAAAGTATTTTTTTGGGGGGAAGGCTCTTTTTCAACAACAGTGACTCAGCCAGGAGAGTCCCAAACCCCTTTCCACAGCTGGGGGTAGGAGGATGTATTTAGCTTGAAAAATTAGATTCTAAAATTACCATTGTATTGAATTTAAATGCAGTTTTAAAAGAGTATTAGGCTGTATTTATTGAAAGAGAAGGGAACAAACATGAGTTGAGGGTTGAACACCACTGTTACATGAATATTCAAAAACGAGAGCAGATGCCTCTTACCTCTTTCTGTGTCGTAGAGATACACAAACTTCTCCCACTTGTAGTGACCCAGCAGACTCAGAATAGCGCCCTTCAAGGCTGGGCGCATCTGGATGACAAACTGCACATCTGCATCAGTGGGGAAGCTGGGCGTCACAAAGGATGTGTGCAGGGCCCCACAGAAGGAGGTCAGAGTGTTCATTGACATCTGGTCATAGAATCCAAAGATAGCATACACCCCTCTTGAGAACTGGGAGCAGACTGCAACAAGAAAGAGAACAAGACATTTTAATAGCCCCATGGTCCTTGCTGCAGCTTGTAGGGTTGGAAAGACAGTGGATAGTTAGGCTTTGGCTCTAAAGACCATGCTTCAAAGGAAAACCAAGATCTCTTGAAATCTCTAGAGGCGCTTAAAAGCTCAGTTGCCCAGCAGGAGAAGTGGAAGGAAGGGAAGGATTTATATGATGGAGTTGCATGTTTTCTATGTCTACCATGAGCAAGAAAGTAAGAAAATGTGGGGAAAAAAAGAGGTGAAGGTTGCCTTACCCTCTTTCTTCAACCTTCCCAGCTCACCCACAAGGTACCTGGTGTTCTTGTACTTCAGCCGTAGCTGCCCAGTGATCTTTTAGTGTACCTAATCCCCCATCAACGTACCATTCTCTTGTGTCCCACCCCTTCAGTGCTTTTTCCGCTAGATGACAAAAAGGACTGATGACTTAGACAAATTGCTAATATGTCTGCTAGGAAATATGTTACTCCTCTAAGGTTACATACTGCTTTAACCATAGCTATGTCATGATTGAGACCCTCAATGAAGGCTACTAATGAAGGTTTCACATTCTGAGCAGGCCACTGGAAAGACTGGCCTTTCAGTACCCAGGGAGTCACATGAGGTAGGTGTAATTGGCAATGTTCTATTTTGCTCCTTTTGCATTTACCTTCTAGATCTATCAGCTCACACATAGAACTTTTATGTCCTTCATTTCAAAGTGGGACACACTACCACATTTTCCCTCTTCTGGCCCAGATGAGCTTAAAAAATGTGAACCAATTTCAATATTAGCTTAAGTAGAACATAATTAGCAAAGCAAATCAGCTACAACAACACCGTGTGGTGCATTCCCAAACCAAGTGGAAATGATCTTTAGATTATTTGCTCTATTGCTCCCTTCCATTCATGCGAAACAGACAGAACAGGCAGCTGATAATGGGGTGTGATTTAAGGAATCCTGAGTGGCCTCCTTTATCTGCTAGGAAGCCACTGTTAGGCTTACTTCTTCAGGTTTAGGGTGTTGAAAAAAACTCTATATAGTTTTAGAGGGGGGGGTTAGAATCTTTTAAACTTGTTAGCATGTTAAGAAGAATTAATATGTCTGGGACACCTGAGTGGCTCAGTGAGTTAAGCATCTGACTCTTGATTTTGGCTCAGGCCATGATCTCAGGGTCGTGAGATCGGAGTCCCATGGCAGGCTCTGTGCTGGGCTTGGAGCCTGCTTAAGATTCTCTCTTTCTCCCTCTATCTCCCTCAGCCTCTCCTGCCCCCTTCTCTCTCTCTCTCTCTCTCTCTCTCTCTCTCTCTCTCTCTCTCTCTCAAAATAAAGATGACTTAATATATCCTATGTCCAGTTAGACACCAGGGAGGATGTGTAAACAGGTAAGTTTTGAGAGGGAAGGGTGAGTCAGAGAAGAGAATGTAAAGGTCTGGAGTCTTTCCTGGAGTGAAGGCATTGGGCACCAAAGAGAAGGGAGGTGTTGAATGTAGGAGGAAGACAAGTGGAAAACCAATTTAATTCATTTCTGATCCAGTTGTGAAAAACAGAGAGTTCTCAGTATCTGTGGGATCATGGTTTTCCTTAATTAATTAATTAATTAATTAATAAGAACAATTTATTATTATTTCTCATGCTTTTGTGGGTTGGCTAAGTTTATCTGGGCAGATTTTGCTTGGGCTCTCTTCTGTAGTTGCAGTCAGAAGGTGGCTGGGACTTTAGTTACCTGGAGGCCTAACTGGGTCCCTGCATTCTATTTAAAACTGTTATTGAACAGGGCTATTCCCCTTTGTTAGTCAAACTCATTAGTCATTGACTTAAGGATAGCATTTCAAAGGTGATTACCCGTCATTCAGGCATCTCCATCAGGGAAGACTATATAGCCTCCAACTTGAGGAATTCTAAGTGACCCCCAAACACAGGCATAAAAAAGATCTTTATATTAAAAGGAAAAAATCAGTTAGAGAAATGAATCTGGAGCACTTCATGACAAGGGGCAAAAGAAGTACTCAGAAACAAGAAGGAAGAAGCAGGATTCCACTTTGCCTTTGTTATCACCAAGGAAGACGCTAAGGAAGGTCAGTTCCCCAATTAATCCCATAAACGGAGAGTTTTGCTGTACCAGGTCAGATCTTAGCTGGTGCACATAATGTTATATATAAAACTGACAATAGTAATGATAATAGCCATTGAGAACTTAGTATGTACCAGGCATTATGCTAAGTACTATACAAATATCCAATATTCCCAACAACCTCATGGTGTGTTGCTAATATTTCTATTTAATAGATGAGAATTCTGAGACAAAAATGTCGTGTGTCTCAAGTGGAGGAGTCAGGATTTGAACTAGAGTCAGTCTGACTCTAAAACTCATACTGCCTGGGATGCAAATCCAATAATGACATTAAAAGTAGTTATTGGCCCAAACGAGATAGGGCAAGATTTAACAAGTAAAACAGAAGACTCTGTATGCCACAAGTGCATGCATATACTAAATAATTGTTTTTTAAAAAAGATTTTATTTAGGGGTGCCTGGGTGGCTCAGTTGGTTAAGCGACTGCCTTCGGCTCAGGTCATGATCCCGGAGTCCCGGGATCGAGCCCCGCATCGGGCTCCCTGCTCGACAGGAAGGCTGCTTCTCCCTCTCTCACTCCCCCTGCCTGTGTTCCCTCTCTAGCTGTGTTTCTCTCTGTCAAATAAATAAATAAAATCTTTAAAAAACTATTTTATTTGTCAGAAAGAGAGAGAGAGAGAGAGAGAGAGAGAGAGAGAGACAAGCAGGAGAAGCAGGCTCCCTACTGGGCAAGGAAGGGCAGAGGGAGAGGGAGAAGCAGGCTCCCCTTAGCTCAATCCCAGGACCCTGCAATCAGGATGCAAGCCAAAGGCAGACACTTAACTGACTGAGCCACTCAGGTGTCCCCAAGAATTATTTGTTTGTTGACCCGAAATTAAAATTTAAGGATCATGTATTTTTTCTGGCAACAAACAATCAAGGCCCTTCACCGAACATTATTTAGGAGGTAGTTGGTAATTCTTGGATCCATATCAACTAGCAAGGCTTAAGATGAAGAGCCATGAACCCCAGACAAAAATAATCTTGTGGGGAAATGTAATGTATTTCCAATGAGGAAAACCCCATTCTGACTAAATTATGGACAATAATCTAGGGGGGAAATTAACTTGAAGAGAGGCCAACTTATGGCTGTGATCCACTTAAGAGTTTTAAAAAGCTCTTGACATTAGAAGGAAACAAAATAAAAGGATGTTATGGAAGTGAGATTCTGGTTAATAAGAAAATCTTGCATTGCTCTTATAATCATTGTTTTTGAACCTCATGGGCACAGAATTAATCATTACTAGGTCAGATATGGATTTTCATACTTATGACATTTATTTATTTATGAACACTGGTAGTGAACACCCATAAAACCATCACCCAACCCAAGAACTATAACATTACTGAGAACTTCATTGTTAACCTTCATCTTCTCCCTCTATTCTATCCCCTTGTTTGGACATCCTTCTGGACCTTGCTCCATAACTACTATCCTGAATTTTGTGTTTATATTACCTTGGTCTTTTAAGACATACAAGCACACACACACCTAAGTGATATAATGTTGTTTTTACTTGTTTTAAAACTTTATAAAAAGGGAATCATATTGAATGTGATACAGACCAGCAGTAATCCTCAGGGAACACTAGGCTACTGTGGTCCAACAGACAGACACATGGTGCTGGACATCAACAAAAAGAATGTTAAGAGAAAATGAGCAAGTGTTCTATTTCCTTCATATATAATAGAGGTGCAGCTGCCCTGCACATACAGTTGTGCAGAGTTACCCTGGCTCCATCGCGACATATGTAACAGAAGTAGAAAGCCCAATGGGGGGCATTAAAGACTACACGTAACATGAAGAGCACTGAGTAATATAGAGAAGTACTGAATCGCTGTATTGTACACCTGAAACTAATGTAACACTACATGTTAACGATACTGGAATTAAAATAAAAAACTTGATAACAAAGGAAAAAAGGTCAAGACAACTGCCAAGTGAGGACAGAGTTAACCACCTCTGAGAGAAGCCGAGGCACAGGGGACCTGTGAATGGCTTCTCACAGCAGATTCCTGGGCCCATTCCTGACTATAGAAAGTAAGGCTGAATGGAACGTTGTGCGGACTCAAAGGACAGTGTTCATGTCTTCAGACTCTGAGAAAGTTTGAGCTAGAGAAACCAAAGACTATTTTATTCAGTGCTTTTTTTTAAGCATAGTTTTTTATGTGGAATCATTTTTCCAAATGAAATTTTATGTGGAAAAGTCCAATATATAAAAGGGACAAAGTAAAGCTCTTCTGATTCAACAGAGTTCACTGGTGCCTCTCTATCGTGAAGAAACTGTGACACAAAGAGAGGAAGTGTCTTGCACAAGGTCACACGATGAATCATGAACTAGTTTCTTAGAAAAGCTGTATCAGCATCTGTACACCATCCCTACTCCAGAGCTATGTAGGGCAGCATGGGTCAGGGTTTGCCTGACATGAAAGTGACTTGCCTCAGTGCCTAGCTCTCAGCACAGATTGTTCCTCCAGGGCTTTCCCATGACTCAGCGGCTGGCAGCTTCCCTCACCTCCCTCAAGCCCCAAATACCAACAATGAGATCATGTGGCAGATTGGTGATCTTTTGGGACTTATGATTCTCTTTGGTGATGTCTGTTCTCTTTAGCTGAATCCTTAATGAACCACACCTAGTTGTTTTTCTCAGAGGACAAGTCCTTGGTAAAATTATAATGGAAGAAATCATTATCTTGACAATCTTTTTTTTTTTAAAGGATTTTATTTATTTGACAGAGAGAAACACAGCCAGAGAGGGAACACAAGCAGGGGGAGTGAGAGAGGGAGAAGCAGGTTTCCCGCCGAGCAGGGAGCCCTATGTGGGGCTCGATCCCGGGTCTCCGGGATCATGACCTGAGCCGAAGGCAGTCGCTTAACCAACTGAGCCACCCAGGCACCCTGGCAATCTTTTGAAGCAGTGAAGTGCAAAACAAAGGGCAACAGTTTCCTGGACAGTTAGACCTTGGTTTCAATCAGAGCCCTGCCAGCCGTAAACTACATGGTTTTGTGCAAGTTACTTAACCTCTCCGAGCCTCAGTATAGGACAGTGATTACATGGGCAGGTTCTGAAGTTAGACTGTGTAGATTGAAATACTCAGGTGATCCCTTATTGGACAAGTTACTTAATATCTCTGGGCCTCCAACCCAGTTTCTTCATCTGTAAAATTGGGATAATAATAGTGCATGCCTCAGCATTGGTTAGGGAAGTTAAAATGAGTTCAGTCATGGGAAGCCATCAGTGCCTGACACAAAATAGATAATCAATGCTAGCTATTTATACATGCAACAAATATTTACTGAGCATCTACTAAGCAGATTACCTGCCAGGCACTGTTACAGGTATTGGGAGATACAGGAGGGAAAAAAAGATCTTGTCCTCTTGGAACTTACACACTAGTGACGGGGAAAGACCATAATGAATGAGCTGAGTAAAATATGATGTCTCAGTTGTTAAGTGTCGGTTTGGGTTACCGTAATGAAGTAAAGAATAAATGAAATGATACATGGAAAATATTTATAGTGCCTAACATATAACTTGGAAACCAAATAGTTCCTTCTCGGTTTCTTTGCTCTTTCCAGCTCTTTCTAGCATACTTTGCCCTGGTAACCCCATCGGGTTAGCCTCCCCACAGAAACCACACTGCCTGCAACGTCACACTGAGTACCCAGGTAAGCATAGCTTTTATTCTCTTTTCCTTCCCCTACACATTTCTTCAGGGCTCTTTCCTTTTCTGATTCCTAGGGAGTACTGGTTTGATAAGGAAACCCTGCTAATTTGGCTTGAGAATGTGCTGTGTCCTCTGGCTCTTTCCCTCCCTATATAATGCCTCTGTGCTGCTAAAATACTGTCTGTACTTGGGACTTCTGTGCCTTTCCAGTAGGAAGTATCTTGGTTGTCTGCTTCCTAACAGTACCCATCTCCATCTCTTCCTACTAGCAAAACACCAAATGCTTGTTGAAGATGCCATTTCTGACTACGTCCTGGATTCCTGGGGACTCTAGTATAGCTCCCAGCTGTGTTCCCTTCAATAGTGAGTGACAAGCAAGGCTGGAGCCAGCTGTCACGCTTTTATTTATAGTCCCCTAGTCTATAGGGTCGGGACAGGTATTGTTAACGTACAGTGTAGCAGCTAATTACACCACCCGTATTCCAAAAGGCATCATTACAACAATGTCAAACAACTTGATTACCCCAAAGATCAGAATAGCAATATTGCATATCATTTACGGAACACTTTTCATAGCCTTTTGAATCAGGAGGGAAAAGGAAACTGAAGTCTCTTGCTGACTTAATGATCA
>PITA01023802.1:0-27439 GCA_004023965.1 Spilogale gracilis
CCTTCCCCATTCCCACCCTTCCCCAGGCTCAGGCAATACTATATTATAAAGAAAACGTCTACATTTAAGCACCAGAACTACAAGAGGCCACAGAGACAGTCCCAGAAAAACGTGTATGACATGTACCGATCTCTGGTCAGCCCTCTTTCTCACCCCTTAGTTAACCATTCCCTTTTCCAGGACCAGGCATTTAAATTTACTTTTAGAAATGTCCCTCGATGGCTGAAAATCTTGAAATGAACTGAAAGAAAAGAAAGAAAGAGACTGAGAGAAAAAAAGAGAAAGAAAAAAGGAAAAAGAAAGAGAAAGAAAGAAAAAGAAAAAGAAACTCTTCTGCTTTAGCTCTCTGCCCCGCCCCCAGCTCTACACCTTTGACTTGGGGCCTTTTCAGGATTCATGGAGGATCCAGAAGTTGTCCAGCCAGGTGTGGTGCTGAAATTGCTTCACTGGACTAGAGTTACTTTGTACAGGCAGAGGAGGGGCTGTTTTGGGAAGTGACTATTTTAGCTTTTTGTTGGTTTCTTTCTTCTTTTTCTACAATCGGGTTTGCGTGTACTATTGGTTTTATTATTAAACATTGCATAAGTTACCTTTTTTGTAAAAAAAAAAAAAAAGTACTAGGTGATGTGCCGTACTGAAAGTGCCGTATCTAACCAACCAGAATGTTTTCTGTTTCATTTTTAGAGCAAGTGCACCTTTGTTATATATTTATTATATTGGTACCAAATACAGAAGCAAACTATAGTTCTGTACTACATCCTCCAAACTGTATAGTCTTGTTCTTAATTTCCAGCTGTTGATATAATGAGTACCACTGGATGAGCAATTCAGTGGTGCAGGCCTGGCTTCTGCTGTTTCCAGAAGTGTTCTTTTGTACCTTATTCTGTAGTTGACTGTTATAAAAAGATAACACATATGTTTTCTTTTATTCTTTTGCGAATAACAGAAGCAACCACAACAGAAAACGAACAAATAATGGATGTGCAGGAATGCCATCTATTAAAACATGGTTAATATTTAAACAGTGCCTGTAGTTCTACCTGCATGCAGTTATCACCTGGAGGCAAATAGTGTGTGTGCTTGCTTGTACTGTATGTGTTTTGAAGGGTGAGACTGGTGGGGATATTGGGCAATTTGGATGACAGGACATGCAAATGTTAAGAGAAGTTAAACCCAGTAACTACTTGTAGGATGACAGTATTTGAAGCTTGTTCAGTTAAAAATTTGTGCCTACATCCAAGATGCATGGAAGGAAGGGTTCTTTTCTCTTTTTCAGTCTGGCTTTCATACGTTGTCTGGATGACCAAAAAAGATTGAGAGTAAAACAAAGTGAGAGAGAAGAGAAGATGAACGATATTTTTATTCTCTCTCCTAATGCCAGACAAGGCCAGCTATGTTAGAAATGGAGTTCATCTATGGTTATTTACCATTTTGTTTCCCTTGGATTGATTATAGAAAGGACCAGAAATGTATTACAATCTTAATTATATGCAGTGGCATCCTTTCTTGGGAACCAATTCTTTGAGAGCTATTTAAGTGTTTGGATAATGTATGAATGAGAATGTTCTACAGAAAGCTCAATGAAAAGAGCTCTTATTAACCTATGGGGTGTAAGGCAACCATACCCCTAAGTGCATCCCTTTTCCAAATAACTAGTAATTCTAGGTTCTCTGTCTTGGATCCAGGCTTCTGTACTCGTACATAGAGGAGAATATTACCTCTGAGGTTTTAGGTCATCTGTTAAATTGCCCACGCTCAGTCTGCATCTTTTTTACAAATAATTTAGGAAGCTTAATTTTAAGCACCCACTAGATATTCACTCACGTCATTTCATGAAGCACAGAGGGTCATCATTTAAGCATGCCTATTGTAATATTAGGAAGACCAGGTATAATCTTTGGGTTCAGTATATTAAACAATGAACCAGATTCTCTCCAGTGCCTTAGTCACTTCCTAGTAATAGGTAAAAGAGTGCATTAACTCCCTCAGGCCACTAGGGAATCCTGTAATGCATCAGAGCTCTACATTGTACATCAGAATGACTAAGGCACTGTGAAGAAGAAGTCCATTAAGTTTTGCAGCTCACCCTCATCTAGTCGTACCTCTTTAATACCTTATTACAGAATGACTTTTGGACTTGAAATTTGAATAGAATCAGGGACTCAGAAGGGAGCTTCCTCATTTCCAATAAGCTCCACTAAGTGCATGAATATTACTTTCTCCCCCTTGTTTGGTGCACTTCTTACAGAGAATAATTTCCCATTTTATTAAAGCAATAAGATGTTCTGTTGTGAGCAGTGCTGGATGATGACTCCATTTCCTTGGTGCTGAAGCTACTCATACGTTCTTGCCTTATGAATCACAGTGCATTCAAGGCATGCAATAAAAACCCTCTTCCAAGGAGCAGCCTGTACACTCTAGGGGGTAATTATGAAGTTGTCCCATATAAGATTTCCCCCAAAGGAATAGAGAAAACAGGAGAAATGAAAGCATTATGTAGACCGTATAAAAAACATCTTGATACCTCTAAACATGGGCACACATCCATAATATGCTCTCATTGTTCACCTTAAAATATGTATGCCTTTCTCCATTAACTGTGGTTTCCTATTTTTAATAGTTCTCTTTGTAAAGATGATGTGGTTTGTGAGTCAAATTCCATGCTGAGTTTAATATACTCAGAAGTCTAAACTTCTGGTGGCATCACTTGAGATTTTTTATGAGATAGTGAATTACATGAAATTGTAGTAACACCAGTTCCCACACCAAATTATTGCAATAAGCACATATCCAAGCAATTTGCACAGACCCTGTTTAGAGCATTGCATCTTATTGAGCTCAATTGACAGTCTCAGGAGTTTGGGATGCTACCAGCAGGGCATTTTGGATTTCATTTATATGAAACAAAAGGCAATCTGGAAATAGCTGAATTTTTTTTAAAGGATTTTGTTCACTGATGTCCCGTCAAATGAATTGCTTCAAATCCCTGTAGCTACAGCTCGATTTCACACTTACTATTCAGTGTTAATAAGGTGGCATGCTTGATTCTTACTGTTTTTAAAAAATGAGAAAACTGGAGTGAGAATAACATTATGTCAACTGTATGGGACTCTGAATCTTAAAGATGTAGATGAATATAATCTTTAGAATTTATATACACCCGTAGATATGTATTTATATATGCATACATTTTGTACAAATTTCCAATGGACTTTTTGTATTCTCTTTTCTGTCATTACAAGAACAAGATGGAAACCAAATCATTGTTCCATCCTCTTATTCAGAGAGGATACTGAGAAGTCAGGTATATGCATGTACTTATTTCTCTGGAGTTAAATCCAAATGACTTTCTCTTTATTTAATGAGAGGGGAGAGTCTTGTTTGACATCGGGAGTTAGTAATTAGATAAGCTTCCTTTCCTAGTTAGTGACTCAAATGTAGCAATGATAATGAATTTGTGACCATACCTATGTGGTCTAAATATCTAGATGGAAAGCCAAAATATCTAGAAGAGCTTTAGGGCTATCTAGACCGTGAACCTGGATTGTGGCTTGATTTTTTTTTATTTTCAGCCTCTATGTTGTGTGGAGATACAATTTATATCTGATAGCTAAAAAAGTAAAGTGAAAATTTGACCATTATCTGTTTAGTTTGGTATATAGTTTTTGGAAAACATGGACAAATTAGCTTTCAAAAAAAAAAAAAACTTTGGCATCTGACTTTTCCACCATTTCCATCTATATTGATTGAATTAATTAGATAATAGTTAAAATTCCATTTTTTCCTATGTATAGACATATGCTTTTAAAAAGCTTTTCTGTGGGTGACAGTTGAGCAATTGCTAGCTGATATTATGTGGAAGTTGTAGGTTAAATTAGAACCAGGAACTTTAATCTGGTCAGTCTCCTCACATCCATTCCCCTGTGAGTCTGGACTTCGAATCTGAATTTGGAAAACCACTTCTCTGGGCCATCCTTTTTTGAAATTAGTGATTGTGGCTCATAGATGTTTTAGTTCACATTTGAATGAACTGAGCTATCTATAGTGGGGTTGATTGAACCTTAATCTGATCTGGTTTGGTTTCTGATTTACTTGATAACATTTGAGAAACAGCTTTGATGACTTGACATCAATACTTATTAATGTCACCAATCTGATGATCCAGTTGGTGCCATATAGGAATGCTTAGCTAAGAATAAGAATTTAATTAACTTTAATTGAGGACAATGTCTTAAGAAGGTTCTTCTGCCTGTTGAAACAGAGACACTTGTGATTTCATTGAGTTGTTCCTGTAGGGAGATTAACAACAACAACAATAATGACAGGAGCAACAGAAAAAAAACTGATTTTTGAACTCAAGTATATCCAACAGACAGAATTAAACAGATATTAGAATTCATGGAAATTTGTTTTGCTTTTCTATCAATAAAAGAGTTTTCTTGTTAATTGGCTTTTTGGGCACTATTTCCTTCTTGATGTAGAATATAGTAAGATTATAAAATTAGTCATTCTATTCCCCTCAAATGCTCAAAGAAATTAGTTTTTATTTTTAATTATCATTCATCAGAACTTCTTCACAGACCAACTGCATAAAAAATGGGAAGTTTATAAATTTAGTATCACCGAATAAACTGAGTCCAGTCCAATAATTTAGCAGTCCTTTAAGGCAGAAGGTTCTCTAGGTCATATACTTAGTCTTTTGTATCTCCTCTTTTCCTGCCTTCTCCGATATAATCAGCTATGTGGGGAAAGGATATGGTTGACATGATTTTGTGGCAGTGAGGGAAATGGGAAACCTCACATTCATCTCCATTCTTGGGGTCCTAGCTGAACTGTGGTGGAAAGTAGTTGATTAGGACGGCTCTCCCGTCTGAGATGCTATTGTCCTTTCTAGCATTTGTGCTGATTTTCACCACTGCAGCTTAGACCCTGGACCTTTCTTCTGAGTCTCAAGTCATGTTCCATATGAGTCTGTATATGCTGCACCTGGCCACCCCTAGGTCCTGCAGGACTCTCACACACGTTGTCCTCTTGTAGATAGAGGGAACTTCTGGTATCCTGCATGCTGGTGACCAGCTATTGAGAGGCATGGCACCACCCGCCATTGCCACCCCAGTTCAGCTAGCCACGCTCCACATCAGATGGTGCTATGAATTAGGTCTTACTCCTCCACTCTCATACATTCCAGGGTGTGGGATTGCCAGTATGACCCAAGCCTTGGGCTTCCCCAAAACTATTTACATGTTTATGAAGCACCACCCCTTCTTTTTAAGAATCATGAAAGCCTAAACAGCTGCCTGTCTCACTCTTCTGTCTCTCCCTCTCCCCTTTTTATTTCTCAAAATTGCCCTAAACTGCAAGAAGCAGGTTTTCCTCTCAATGCCCCTTTTTATCCACCTGAGATTCCTTCTACCGTAGGTGGCATCCTATCTCTGCAGTGGGCTTTGTTTCTTTCTTGACTTCAACCTTATGACTAGCCTTTAATGGCAGTTAGGGTATAGGAGTCAGAGAGAGAAGCTTATTGATAAGGGATCCTAAATTGGGAGATATTTGAAACATATAATGCTGCATACTAAACCTTTGTATTCCTGAAAGGACATTAACTCATGATTAAGGTCCTACTCTCTCATTTTTCTAGCAGGTAAGAGCTTGATTATTATCCTGCATTTATTTCCTTGTGAACTGCTACCCAATCCCTCCACGTTTGGGTATGGATTGCATCTTTTACCTTGTGTCACTGCTTGGTCTCCAACAAGGCACAGCCTCTTCCCAATACTGAATTATTCCTTTGCCCTACCCATCCCCCTAACCCCTAGGAGCTGTGGATTGCATGTTAGAAATGTTTTCCTTGAGCTGAAAAACTTCTAGTGGCTGTTGAATTCTGGAGTGGAGATGAATACCTTTCTCTACGAAAAGGTGGAAGTATGGATTGGTGCCATACTCTAATCTCTAACCATGGTCTGCTTCATTCCCAGGAAGTAAATGTTTTTTCAGCTCAGTTCTTTGATTCAAGAGAGGGGATGGGTATTTACTCAGCTAGGTCTCACAAGACTGACAATGAACCTACTCACTAACTTCTTGGATTTTCCTGGGTTGACTCCATTAATTAAACACTAGCTAGCTGGGTATTGTCTTTCTGATTAGCTGATAAAGTCCAATCTCCTTTTCTAATAATGCCTCTCTAAATATGTTCCAGTCTTTGAACTGATGCTGATAGTATTGGGCATTCCTCTCTGAAAAGTTGGTTCTACTTCTCAAAACTTTATAGACCCAGAAGAGTCTCTAGTGATAACTTTTATTGTCCCCACTTTTCTACTTTATGCTGACCATTCTTTATCTGCATCTGCAACTCTTCTCTCTCCCTGGGTCATGGCTTTGACTTGGGATTTTTAAGTTTAGCCTAGAGGTTGACAGTGACTCTTTGGTACAAAACTCCATACAGATTCTTAAAAATCCTGAGAAATACCCTGAAATGCACTGAGATGTCAACAGTACTCACCTTTCACATAGAGATGTGCAAAACAAATGTGGCTTCTCTGTCTTCCTGTGATTCATCTTCTCTCTCTCAGGGGGACCAACTTGCTGGGTAGTTCTTTTAAGAACTCTTCAATTCTCTTATTTTCTGCTTCTTTTCACAATAATGTTTGGGAATGCTTTCTGTTACATGGTGGTGGCTGAGGAGGAAGGTTCTTCAGACCTGTGCAGTCTTAAATAGATCCTTTCTGGTTTGAGCTGCAGAGTGGCTGGTCCCATCTGCTTCCTGAGTTGTACGCAACACTGGAACCTAGGATTCTGGACTTTTTTACAGAGTCTACAGTGGCTCTTTTGTGCCAGACACAAGATTTTTCTATTTTTGCTCTGTGTAAGCTTTTTTAGGCCTCTTCAACTAGGGCAAATGAGTGTCTCTGTTAGTTAGGACAGCCCTTTCAGACCATGATAAATAAGCCTTCTAGTTGCCTATAGTCACCACCACTGTCACAGTGCCACTGCCTTTCTGTAGGAGAGAGGAGAGTACTATGCTCTCTTTAGTAGCGGTTCCACTTAGTATGGCCAGAGAGGTTTTCCAAAGCCCCCGGCGGCGTAGAAGTCTGCAGACTCTCTGATCCTATCAGAATACTTACCATTGGACACCTCTCCATGGTCGTTTGTTCCTGAATCAAGGGCATTCACAGGTTTTGGGGACCAACAGCATTGGAATTCACCCTCCTTAAGCAACATTTGGCTCCCTTCTTCCTCTCAAGTTACCCTGAACTAGAAGGGATAGACTTCTTCTCTGTGGTTCGTTATAAGGTTGTCTGGTGCAGTCCACTTCAACAAGAAGTGTTAGACTTGGGGCATTTTGCTTTCTAAACCTAGTATCCTGTGCCCTGACTCAATCCTCACAGCTAAGTCTTAAATGGAGGATAGGGTATAGAAGAGGATAGGGTGTAGAATTGGGCCTTCATTAAGAGGTGCTTAACACATACTTTATTGGTTATGATTGTTTACACATAGGGTGTTATTTCAAGTTGAATGGCTAGAATTTGGTGATATCCAAAAGATACCGTCTCTGCCTGCTATTTAGCAATGTGTGAAGTCCCTAAATTAAGAGCTTGGTCCCGGGGTTTATGCTGTAGATCCCAGTCTCTATGGGGGAGATAATTAGTGTCACTGGTGCCTTAGTGTGGATCAGCCTTTCTAAAGATCCTACCATAGGAAGGAGAGGAGGATGTGTATGTCCCTAAGTTCCAAAGGTACATGTGTCATCAGGGAACAACAAAGAAAGGAGAGGCTAGGTGATGCCCTTCTCTATCTTTGCCTTTGTGCACCTCCCCTCATTCCTTCTGCCACATTGTGTCCTATTGGGAGATGGACAAGAAATCATGGTTATGCCCAACATGCGAGAGAGTGGCTGTGTTGTGACAGGCTTATTTGTAGGGTCCACCCAGGTTAGTTCTGTTCTTAGACTCACCCATAGGTAGTGACATTTTTTTGCTTGTCCACTGCCCTGTTTCTGACAGCTGCCAATCAGCCTGTGGTCCTCACAGTCTGACTGCATACCTGTAACTAATCCTGGCTTGGCCACTCACTAGATGTCATTGACTTTTTTTTTTTTTTTAATCTGGTTGATGATCCCTTTGAAGCTTTCTCCTCTAATATTTGAGAGCTCATTCAGTCAACAAATATTCATTGACAGCCAACTCTATGCCAGGTATCACTTTTTGTGCCAGAAATAAAGGATTGTGTGATATAGGTAAATGTCTTGCCCTTGTGGGCTTTTTTTCTTTTTTTCTTTCTTTCTTTCTTTCTTTCTTCCTTTCTTTCTTTCTTTCTTTCTTTCTTTTGGACATAAACAAAACACATGAATAAGTTAAACTATGGAGTATGTTAGAGGGAGAAAAGAGCTATAGAGACAATCATGTAGTAAAGGGGGATAAGGAATACACCAGGAGAGAGTGTTGGGTTTTAAATAGGGTGGTCCGAGAAAGCCTCACTGAGAAAGTGATATGTAAGTGAAGACTTCAAGAAGCCATGTAGATGTAGAAGTTAACTGATGAAAGACTGTTTGGCTATAAGGATTTGTAAAGCCCATTTCACCCACGCCCCTAATTTTGTAAGTAAGCAAATAATGATCTTGGTAGGCAGAAAGCAGGAACCCATGTTTACTGAGCAATATGTTAAGTGACATGCCTCAAGTAGGGGGGAAGGGTAGAATCTGACCCTAACCTCAAAGGGCTTATAGTGATTAACAATACATTTCAATTCAGTTCAATTGTGGTAGGAAATACATGTAAATATTACTTTGGGAGCACAAAATAAGTAGCAACGGTCTGTATCTGTATAGTAGGATGAGAAAAGTTTCTCAGAGGAGGTAATATTTTAGGTTGGTTTTAAAGGATGAGCAGGAAGTTATCGAGAAAAGGAAAAGCATTTTAAGCAGAAAGAAAAGTACATCTGAAATCAGAGAGGTAAGAATGTGGTGCGTATTTTGAGAATATTATGTTCACACTGGGAATGCCATAAAAGAAGTCTGAGAAGTAGAAGTAAGCCAGATTCTTATTAAGGGCCCTTCAAGAATAGTGTTTGAGAAGATGCTGTTCTGTTGTCAGTGGGGAGTCCATGGGCGGTTTTGAATGTAGAGCAGAGTTATACATCTGGATTTTTAAAATACTACCCTGGAAACCTCAATGTACAGAATCGATGTGATGGTGGTCACATTATCAAAAAGATGAGAGATCGAACCAATAGGGGCAGGGATGAAGAATACTGGTATATTCAAGAGTATGCCACGTTATGAAATTGGTGGATGATGGGCAGTGGATTTAATAGATGCTTGGTGTGAGGGAGAGGAAGCAAAGAGAGAAGGAAAAAGCAAGGAATAGATGGGTCCTTCCTATTTTGTTGATTAGGGCAACCGCTGAGGCCTGGCTGCTGCTTAGCTGTGATTTGGGGACAAAGTTAATCATTAATAATGAGAGTTTAAGTGGAGGTCTGGGCTTTGTTGGCACAGCCTGAATGGGTTTGTCCCCAGGCCATGCTCAGACTGTGCGAAGCCTAGTTCTGTGGAGCAGCCTGCAGTTTGGCATATGAGCTCCAAGAAATAGCACCATCACTATCATGTAATTCCTGGATGACTTCACCTCGTCTGTCAAGTTGTATGTCTGGAAGTGTGTGTATATTCTGACAGTAGCTTCTAGGGCATTTGTTGCAATTCTGAGACATGCCTGCAGAGAATTGTGAAGTTACACAGGATCTATGATAAACCCTGCTTGGCTCTCTTGGAAGAGAGAAGTGATAAGATATATATTCTGTTAAGAATCTATATGCTGGTGAGAAGGACTCCTAGGGTGTTGGTGAGTTTGTTGGAATACCAGTACAACCAGCACTATGGAGAAAGGCATGGTTCTCTCGCTTGGTGGTCATGTCACCTTGGGCAAGTTCCTTACCTTTCTATGCTTTAGTTTCTGAAGGCTAGTTGTGTGGATTGTGTGAGAAAATAAACGCGAAGGTCTACCACCAGTGGGCAATGAGTGCCTGGTAGTTCCTCTTTTTGCTGCTTTTATGGAGAGTGGCTGGCAAAGGAAAGGCATAGTTTTCTGGTAGATCATTAATAGCAAACTCATGTGCTCTGTGCTCTAACAGCATATTCTAGTTTCTAGCAAAGTACCTGGCATATAGTAGTTATTCAGTATAAATATTGTTGAATAAACAAGTGGATGAATCAATTGAAATTCTATGGACACATGCCTGATGTAGTACTCTGATACCACTGTCAGAATCTAGCCCAAATCATTCCAGCAGCAGCAAAGCAAAAATTAACAGAGTATTTGTGACCATAACCAATTTCACTTGAGTCTTGGATGTCAAGGTGCATGGTGTCATTGGGATCTTGGGCTTTTCAATGCTCTCTGTCTTCAGAGAAATATTAATATTTGGCAGATAGAGTGCGGGTCGATCGCATACTATTCCTATTCCATGCTTGTGGGAATAGCCCAGCAAAGCTTGTTTTTCTGACTTGAGTCTTAATACTTCTCAGGGCTGGCATAGGGACAGTGAGTCAGCCATAGGAACTGAGGCCAAATGAAAATATATTGAAGGAAAAGAATCAGGAAAGCAGTCAGTCACCTGGCATTTCTCAGTGTCCATCAGTTCTTCTGCACTAGGGGAGATGTTCAAGAAGAGGGTAGGACCCAGTCCTCCCAAAGAAATTATGACTCAGTTTTGGAGACAAGACTTCAAGAAAGAATACAAGCAAAACCCAAGTTCAAGTTGCAGTTATATAAATAATAAGCCAAGTTGAATGAACATAAGCTAGTCATTTATTATATCATCTTCTTTCACTCTCTTGTCCAAAAAGGGAGCCATAGGATTCCACTTAACATGTAGACAGAGAAATCTAGATCTGACACCAAGATTTGGAGTGGAGACAAAGAGAGGCTTAAACTCTGTTGCTTTGGACTAGAAAGCAGGTCACTGCCCCTCACGGATTATGCAAACTACAGGCCCTTGGCAGATTTGCCACAATTTATCGTTCCTCTTTTTAATCCTTTCACCTACTCCAGCATGCTTGTAGTCTCTCTGTACTGCCCGATGTCCCATTCTGTGCCCAACTTCCACTTGAAAATCTATCCTCCTCTTCTTTGGGTTGCTGGACTCAATGCCAATCTATGGAGGAGGACGTTTCCCATACCAGGAACAAGCAATTCTCTAACTCCAGCTGGGTGTCCTACAGCTCAACTCAATTCTAACACTGTCTTCCATGGAAATTGCAGCGGATCTCACAGGTCAAGGGCTCTGTCCCACAGGAGTGTTGCCTGCCGCACCTCAGACATCACTGGCAAGCACAGATAACAACCAGCAGTTCCAGCTACAAATCAGCAGTTCCAAAGACCTACTTCTCAGGTTTAATTAATTTGTTAGAGCAGCTCACGGAACTCAGAGAACCATTTTACTTACGAGACCATCAGTTTATTATAAAATGATATAACTTAGGAAGAGCCTGAATTAAAAAATGCACAGGGCAAGGTATGGGAAAGGGTGTGAATTTCCGTGCTCTGTGAATGCACCACTCTCCCCAAATCTTCACGTGTTCAGCAACCTGGAAGCTCTCTGAATTTCATCCTTTTGGGTTTTCATGAAGGCTTTATTATATGGGTATGATTGTTTAAATCTTTGATCATTGGTGATTGATTCTATCTCCAACTCTTCTTTCCCAGGCTCACCCTCACTTCTCCCCAGGTTGGACTGAAAGTTCCAACCCTCTAATCAAATGGTTGGCTTCACAGGTGATGAGCCCCCACCATTCTGTGCTCTCCCTAAGGCACTTAATTAACATAGCAAAAGACACCTTGCTTATTCACCACACTTTGAAAACTTCTAGGGTTTTGGGAGCTGTGAGCCAGGAATCATGGATCAAGACCAAGTACATATTTTCATCTGAATGACCAAATACATATTTTGCTTATTATATTGCACTTCCCAAAGTACAATACTTTCTATTTAGTATTCTATAGCACTTTCTATTTAGGACCATTGTCTGTCTCTGAAAAATTTAGTATGAAAGTGTGTTCCTTTCCTAACATGATCTGACTTTTCCTTCTCAGAACCATACCCTGCTGTATTGAGAATGTGTAATTGGTGTTAATCAAGAATGACTATGAATAATTTAAGATACTATTCTCATTTTCACAGAAGCCTACAGTGCCTTAGGAAGAAGGGCATATTTCAAGGCAGGACTTTGGGTCCAAGAGTGTTGGTCTCAAGACCCTTAAGATCTGATCAAGGAAATAACTACCTACTCAACTCAGTGCTCAGTAGGCAACACCCAGGACAGACTGAGACTTATGGAGACCTCTGGCCTTAAAAAAAAAAAAAAAAAAGAAAAAGAAAAAAAAAAGTGGCTTCCCAGTCCAGCCTCATCATGTGATTCAACATAAAAATAACACAAAACTATAAAATAAATAAGGAAGTCCATTGGTAAAGTTCTGATTTTTTTTTTCTTGTGGCAATGATTTTAATGCTTTGTTACAGTAACAATTTTTAGATTTCATGCTACGTCTGCCTGATGGAAAATCTAGCCAGCACCAAGCAGACCTAATGGAGTGAGTTGGCAACCTCGTTTCCCCTCTCCAGAGGCTCACATTTTGGGTCATGACTGAGGGCCTCTCTCTCTGGAAAGTTGTCAACCATCCCTCTCAACTCTCCGGGCTCAGTCCTCAAGGAAGGGACATCTTTGGCTTCACATCAGTGTGATTCCTCCCATGCAGGGAGGAAATACCAGGGCCTAGGATTCTGTCTCGTCTGGGTGACACTGATTTCTATGCTCTCTGTTGGGTTTGAGGTGAACGTAAGCATGTGCTCACCCATCAGTAGGCTCTATACCTCTTGGGATGCCAGGTCTCCTTCAGGAGCTTCTGCAGGGCCATCCGTCACCGCTGACCCAGGCTCCTGAGGGCCACTCCGTCTGTGGGCCTACAGTAGAGTCTTTCCAAGCTTTGTTCCCTTTCCTTGAATGCAGGAGAAAAGTCAGGGGCAGAATCTCCAGGAAGACCCGGTCTTAACCCAACAGAGCGTCATGACTTTTATTCTTATTCTTTGTAAACATGTGTCAACTTCATTTAAATGAAGGGACACTTAATTTTTTTATTATTATTTTTAATTAACATGTATACTTTGTTTCAGGGGTACAGGTCTGTGACTCATCAGTCTTACACAATTCACAGCACTTACCATATAGCACATACCCTTCTCAGTGTCCATCACCTAGCAACCCCATCCTTCCCACCTCCCTCCCCTCCAGCAACCCTGTTTGTTTTCTGAGATTGAGTCTCTTATGGTTTGTCTCTCTCTGGTTTCATCTTGTTTCATTTTTCCCTCCTTTCCCTTATGATCCTCTATGTTGTTTCTCAAATTCCTCATATCAGTGAGATCATATAACTGTCATTCTCTGATTGATTTAATTCGCTTAGCATAATCTATCCTCCAGTTCCATCCTCATCATTGCAAATGGCAGGATTTTGTGTTTTTTGATGGCTGCATAGTATTCCATTGTATATATACACCACATCTTCTTTATCCATTCACCTGTTGATGGACATCTAGGCTCTTTCTGTAGTTTGGCTATTGTGGACGTTGCTACTTTAAGCATTCGGGTGCACATTCCCCTTTAAATGAAGGGACACTTTAGCATCACTTAGGAACTATCCGATGCAAACTCCAGGTAGGTGCTTTGTATGTGGCTGTTTTGTATTTAACCAGGATATCTCAGTTAACTCGCAGGGTAAACTTCTTGGGGTTATTAGTCCCATTTCATAGTTGAAAAACTGAGGCTCAGAGATATTAACTAATTTCCCCAAGATCACTCCACTACTAAGTGATCGAGTCTGGATTTGCATTAAGGTTTGCCTGATCCCCAAAGCCCCTCATCTTTCTTTCCCATGCTGCTAGAAGACAATACCATTCCTATGACTTTTTCTTATCAGTTTCAAATAATTAAATTATTTCTGTGACACCTCAATAACAAAGGGACAAAAACATACAAGAGCATTTCTCATTTACAGCAGAAACTGAAGGCATGTGCGTGGAGGAGGGGGAGGATTATCAGCCTATGGAATTTACAAGTGGCCAGGGCTTGACCCAATTGACTGAATCCAATCTCTGGAAATATGTTTTAGGAAAATGCATCTTTAACAGAGTCCCCATGTGTAGTGCCGACTGAAACGACCATCCTGATGGGGGTGCCTGATGAAGCAGAATGAGGACCTGGAGGGAATTTTGTACATTTCTGTACATTTAACAGTTCAGAAAGGGAAACAGCTTATTTTTTTAGGATTCTGAGGTGGGTATATGCTCATCATTTATTGTACTGGTGGAACAGAGATGCTATTCTCTGTGCGCTATCACACAGCATTGGAACCAAACAGAATTACCCAGCTTTTTGAGCCTTATTCCTTTTTGTTAGCATGAAGGAGACAAAAGAACCCCATGGCCCTCAGACCCTGATGTCAGGGTCCGTAGATCTGGCAAGATCTCTCCTTCACAAAGAGAAGTAAGTAGAATTATGCAGATTGGGTTGGCAAATTCATTGCCTCTAAAACAAGCCCACAAGGTGCAGACACCCACTGAATTGCATAAAACAGAGCTGTGGCCAAGAGGAAGTACCCGGTAGCTCCAACTGTGGAGAAATGAAATGCTACCAGTATCGCTGTTGGTATATTCGCATTGCTGGTGGTTATCATCAGTTTCTCTTTTAGGACCAAAGACGGTCATATGCTGTATCAGAAATAATAATCATATCATTCTCTTCCTAATAGCCAGAAGAGAGGGGGAAAAATTTCAAATTAGCCTTGTGGAAGGAAGAATGAGGAAAGATATTTTATTTTATTATTTTTTAAAAATATTTTATTTATTTATTTGACAGAGGGAAACACAGCTAGAGAGGGAACACAAGTAGGGGGAGTGAGAGAGGGAGAAGCAGGCTTCCCGCCGAGTAGGGAGCCTGATGTGGGACTCGATCCCGGGTCTCCAGGATCATGACCTGAGCCAAAGGCAGTTGCTTAACCAACTGAACCACCCAGGCGCCCCGAGGAAAGATATTTTAATTAGAAAAAAAAAAAGTGGGACTATTAGCCATCCAGTGTTTGAAGACACTGGTATCAAGTGTTTGGTGGAGATTTGAGCTCACTTGTTGTTGCTGTTGTTATTGTTTTTAATGTAAATGGAATATTTGGAACTTGTTCACCATGATTTCTGCAGTAACAATGAGCTGCTGAAATGATGCCAAGAATTATACTTTTATTATCTCATTCATTCTTCACTAAACTCTGCAAAGTGGAGATTGTCCTCATCCAAAAACTACTGGGGGGAAAACAGGGCTTGGGGAAGGTGAGTGGCTTGCCTGTGACCCTGTGGTCAGTCGCAGAGACCATCTGGCCCCACAGCTCTGATTCTGGCTGCGTCACCCAGCATTGCCTTTGCCTCCCCATCCTGGTTCTTTGCTAACTGCAGGCGACACCTGGTCCAACGTGAGCATTCATCCTCTGTGCTGCTCCATGAATGTTGACTCTGGCCAATGTCTCTTGCTGTTTCGAAAATGGCCCACAGCCAGGGGTTCAAACCCCCTCCCAGCATATGTACTGTACCGATCCCTGCTTTCTGATGGAGGAAGAGCTGGACAGGTGCTGTTGACCTGTTTTGAAGTGTGATAGGCTGTGGCAAAGAGCCCTGGGTGTGGAGGTCGACTGACTGCCTGGGTTTGAGCCCTGCCCCATGACTTATGAGCTGTGTGCAGGTGACAGTGTGCAGGTCACCAGGTTGTCTCCTCCCCGTTCCTGTGATTTGCCTAACTGATATGTGCATGAAAGACTGGGAGGGCTGGAGGGAGGGCTGAATGAGTTAATATATTGGATGAATTCGTGGGTGCTTAGAACAGTGACTTGCACACAGTGAATGCCCAGTAGATATCATCGCTGTGTTTGTCGTAGTCATAAAAGATGAGTAATGGGGGGCACCTGGGTGGCTCAGTGGTTAAGCCTCTGTCATGATCCCGGAGTCTCAGCCCCGCATTGGGCTGCCTGCTCGGCAGGAAGCCTGCTTCTCCCTCTATCACTCCCGCTGCTTGTGTTCCCTTTCTGGCTGTGTTTCTCTCTGTCAAATAAATAAAAAATCTTAAGGAAAAAAAAAAAAGATGAGTAATGAGAGGCTTTGGGGCTGTCAAGGCACTAATATGCAATGCTACTCAAATGATCCATAACGAGCAAGCAGCAGTCACTTGCAGACAAAACAGGGAGAGGCTAAGAATGTGGGTGCTGAACCAGATCACCTGCCTTCATATCTCGGCTTGACACTCACTAGCTGTGGGACCTTGGGTGGCTCGCTCAATATTTTCTTGCCTTGGTCTTCCCACTGAGAGAGAGTAATAGTAAGAGTATTTCCTTCCAAGGCGTATTATAAGGATTAACAGCCAGTTAACTTTTCCAAAGTGTTTAGAAAATGCCTGGGACATAGCAATTACTGCCTAGGTGTTGGGTAGTAAACAACAAAAAAGACCACCTTTGCCAATTGTTAAAGTCAGACTTGTTAGCAAGTGTAAATGTGTGAACCTCTGCTTGTGAACACCAAATCTCAGTAACCCTTAGACTGAAGGCCTTAGTGGCTTCTGGGATCACATACAAAAATAAAAAGAGTGAGAACTGAAAGCAAAGGCTTGCAGTTTGGGAACTGTTCTCACATCATGAAGGAGACTCTTGCAGAAACTGGGGCCTCAAGCTGCGTGTTCTTCCTCTGCTGGTGTGAGAGTCCCCTTCACAGCATAGGGGGTGTGGGAGGAGGGCAGCAGTGTGTACAGCTTCCCACTTATGGGCACCCCCGATGAGAGCATCCTTTGGCAACGCTAAACCTAGTTACATGCCCAGTGGATGTGAACATTTGGGTGAGCAGTTCTGTAGGCCACAGGAGGAAACATCTTTGTGGTGCAAAGAGTATGGACTTTGGAATTAGTCAAGCCTGCCTTGAATTCCTGCACCCTCGTTTACCAGACACAGGACTTGTAACAATTTACTCAGACCCACTGAGCCTGTATTTCTTCAACCTTATAATGGAGATAATAGTGCTTACTCACACATTAAGTTTGATTTTTTTTTTTTGAACATCCTGTGTCATACCTCTAACAGAGTAACAGAGCATCCTTTGCAGCTAAACCCTGTATTGTACACTTGTGATGTACCTAGACTCCGTGTTAGGCACTTTGGTTCCATTAGGACACTTTATAAGGCTCTAGGACATAAGTTCTATTAACTCTTTTCTCTGTAAATGAAGAAACTTGGGGTGGGCAGGGTAAAGGAACCTACCCAGAGTCACACACCTCGGATTGGTGGGACTTGTGGTTTCATCCTGGTTTTGTCTGAATCTAAACTCTCTCACACTGCCCTTTACTGGTCATCCCCTCTACTTCATTTCATTCTGTTCAAAGGTAAACATATGGCAGTGAAGACCACCCACTCTGAGAGCAAACACATGGACTATAGTGTTAGTGATCCTGGGGTCCTCTTTATCCTCAGGCCTTTAGTAAGGGCCAGGGTAGCTGGGGGCGAGCAGACCCAGGCAGCAGACATGACCGATCCTGTTGGATCCACTTTATCTTCAGGAGGAAGGTACACTTGAGGGGCTAACTTTCAGCTCTTCTAATCCTGGAGTTCCGAAATAACCTGCTCCGGAAGACACACGCTGAGTCTTGCTGTTACTCAACAGAGGTTTGGAGGTATCACACTGGCTTAATTAAAAACCTCTGATTAAAACTCTAGCTCATGATTGTCAATGGTGTTTTCACTCATTTTTATCCTTGAATGAGGCCCCCAAACACCTTCTAGTAGTTTGCTGGGCATGTTATCTCTTCCTTGACTTCCATTATTCTTTCTTATATTAGTAAATTCTGGGAAGGCTATTGGGTCCCCACATTTGGAAACTAATGCACCTGGACAGTCAATGAAACATTGGCTTTAGAGTTTTATAAGAGCAGCTCATTTAAGCAGGGAATTCCCCTAATAATGGACTTCACCTACCCTGGCTTAAGAGAGAGAGAAGCAAATAAAACAACAACAACAACAACAACAACAGACCCATAGCACAAGCAATGTTCTCTAGTGGGCTTCAGGGTCTGGGACATTCTCCTTAGACTTGAAACCAAAATGATATTGGTATGCACAACACACAAACTTACACAGATCTGATGCTTCTAACATTTTCTTTTCTGGTTAGGAGTACTTTTGTGTAGAATGAGCCTATTTTCTTCTAAAAGGATAAGGGATATTTATCTTCCCACTCTGGAAGTACATAGGTATTACTGCTATTTTACAGAGGTAGTCTTAGGGAGTCACATATACTGTGTAAAAATGAGTTACCACTCACTATTCTAACCATCTACTATACATGTCCCCATTAAATGGGCCCAGTACACCGATACAAGTTGGGTATTTCTCAGCGATCACCAGCAGTTTTCTTCAAAATCACTTCAGGCCTCTGTGATTTACTTGCTCTGCCTCCTCTCTCTTTGTTGTCCTTACAGTGTGCTGAATATTGGCTCCATACTATGGCTCCTTTTTCTCCCCTCCAACCCTCGCATCCATGACCCAGTTTCAGCCTTGTCTTCTGTAACAGATGCTGTCAGTGCCTCTCCCAATTCCCTTGACACCCGTGAATGTCAGGTGGATTTCTTTCCATGTGAATGGCTTCTTACAGAAAATCCCACAACTCTCTGAGTGCTCTTTCAGGCTGCAGGGGAATGCCAAGACTCTTTGCTTTACTGTAGCCAGAAGTCACAGGGAGTTAACACCAGTAGGAGCAGACAACCACCAATGACTCATGGGAATTGATAGATTAATACCTCGGCCTCCTTGCTTCTAGGCTGGACCAAGTCTGAAATGTATTCTCTAGTCTCCTAGAGATTCTTTTTGACCCATTTTTACCCTCCCCTGTGTGTGCTTCCTGGAATCACCTCCCAAGTAAACTCATCTTACTTAAATCCTGTCTCAGGGTCTGCTTTTCAGAGTACCCAACTTACAGTCCTAGTCCAGTTTTAGACACCAGCCTCCTCTGGTACCTGAACTAGTCTGCCTCTGGGGACCTAGAGTGAGACATTCCAGCTCCTCAGAGCTATCACACACCCTCTGAGAAATGCCCCAGGCAAACATGACCTTCACCCAGGTTCCTCTAGGCAGGGGAGGGGCTTGAGACATTGCAGTTAACTAGATTTATGGAGAATTTCATGATTTATTCACGTGAGTAGACAAAGTAGACGGTTTGTGAAGAACTTTCTCAATTTACCTGAGGGTATCAGCAATCATTTGGTGCACCTCCAGCTTATGTGGAGAAGTAATACAATATGGCGGTTAAGAGCATGGGCTCTGGAGTTACATAGAACTGGGTTCAGATCCTAGTTCTGACTCTTGCCACATATGTGACCTTGGGGCAGAATAGTTAGTCTCTCTAGGTCACAGTTCCTTTAACTGTAAAGTGGGGATGATAATAGTAGAACCTACCTCAGAAAGTTGTTGGGAAAGTTAAATGCCATGATAGTAAAGCCTTTGTCATGGAGCCCGGCACATCATACACATGCAGATGGGTGCCTGCTGTCATTAATAGGCCATAGTATGTCCCAGAGCATAACATAGCACACTGTGCCTTTCATTAAGAAAGAGAAAAATAGGTATGGATAGAGACAGAAATCTGTAGATTTCATTTTCCTGCTGCATAATAAATGGAGGTTTGGAGGAGGGGATACGATCCGCCTGGATTAACACATTGCCCCCGATTTGAGGACATGTTGCCTAGAAGTAGAACCTAACAATGGGCATGCTTGTATAAGTATTTTATTGTTGGGGAAGCACTGAGGTAAAATCTGTAAGGGGGTGAGGGAGGCAGGATAGGATATAAGAAGTAGCTAAGTCATTTGAGTTTAGACTCAACCTAACCCCTGATCCCAGGAAGCTCTGGACTATGAATGGCCCTAAGAAGTATTCCATATTGAGGCAAAAGGGCAGCTCTTTTGTACCTGTGTCAGCCAGTGCTCAAGTGGTATACCTCCAGGGGAAGATATAGCCTCCTAGGTATTTCCAGGGGAGGTGACTTTCATTTGCCAAGGACACTTCTCAGCAGAAGGGTGCATCTGCTGTGAACTGTTAGCAACCAGCACTCCCAGGAGCTGGGGGATGGGAATACTGGTAAAGAGTGTCTAAGTGAGACCTCATCAGTTGCTGTTGAACTTCTCAATTTCCATAAAATGTATATCACCTTATCTGTAGTAACTTCTGCTATGGTAACTAGAAAAAAAAAAATCCACCAATGCTTATCCTGCTTCTTGATCAGTTGATGATGCAAAGTATACCAGTAATCCGCTTCCTCCCTCCCGAGCCCCTATGCATGCTACTTCTTGCTAGACTTAGTCATCATTGACTATTATTAAGGATCACATGTAAAAGTGTTTCTCCCTCTGGTAACTCCTAAAACTTCCTGCTAATCATGAGGGTTCTGAATTTGCTCTCAGATCTCATCTCTGCATCTAAAAGTTTTGATTTATGAGAAACCCACCAACCTGTTTTCCCCTTCACCCCATAACCACTCTCTTAATGGCTAACAGAGTTGGCAAGCCAAGGCAGGTAGTGGGAGAACACTGGGTTCAGAATTAGGACGCCTGAACATCAGTCCTGATTTTACCACGTCTCAGTTGTGTGGGTCTCAGCAAGTCACTCTTCTCTTGGGCGTTCTTTTCCTTTTTTTCTAAAATCAGTTCAAAAGACCTGCCCTGAATCCTTCACAGAGTGACTGTGTGATCAGGGGGGAAAACACGTAATAAAGGGCTTTATAAAACAATATCCCAAGGCAAGTTAGTCATATGATTATGACTGCTGTGATTGGTCTATTGATCTTTGACTGTATCTAGCCTTATGATTTTGGTTACTGTGAATCATTTCTGAAAGTCCTTTGAAAGCCTCAGCAATTGTGTCCTTTCCCCTGCAGGTTGTCCCTTAGCTTGCTGGTGATCCATTTTATCCTATCTCTGACATCCAGGTAGTTCCTATGGGAAAGATAGTTCCTCAGGCTCTACAAGAGATTTGCTAAAGAAAGGCCAATGGAAAGATTCAGTGAGACTACGTTTTACCCAGCACAGTCACCCAAAGTCCTCCTTGTCTGGTTGAAAGTTATCCAACTTTTATCCAAGATTAACTTTCCAGAAAAACAGGATTGTGCTGCTAAGATCAGGGAAGATGATTTCAAAACCCATTAAAATGAAGTCCTTAACATCAATATATTTATTTTGTTCATTGCCGAATATTATTTTAATACACAACTTAACTTTTCTTTCAGAGGTGTCCTGAGAACCTTTAGTGCCATGACCTCTGATATATGTGACACTGACACACATCATGCCTGATACAGACACAGGGCACTTTGCAATCACAGATAGAAAGTATGGATGTTGGCATTTTGAAGGCAGACTCATATTACATGTGTGTGTTGGGGGAGACTGCCAAAGATTTTTCTCAAGATCTGATACTTTGAGATGATTTGTGAAATTGTTGAAATTCTTTGTTCAATTTGTTTGGGTTTAGATTATTGAACCTATTGCATTTATTGATAACTCCATCTCTGTCTTGAAAGAAATACCATGCGGGAAATGGAGCTGGGGAGGTGAGGCATGGGGGAGCATCTGAGGACAGGAAGGAAGGAAGAGGACTGCAGAAGGGAGGCTGGGGTATGACTGCTGTCATGACTCACCAGATCCTTATGCTGGTGTGCCGCCAAACACGGCTCTTTTGGAACCCAGGAGAGGTGGAATATTATACCAGGGAGGATATGATCTGGTTATGAAGGCAAGTGAATGGATCAAGTAAACAAGTTTACTTCTGTTACTGAGGTCATATAAAACCTTCCCACTTAAAATGTGGTTCTCGCACCAGCAGCACAAAGCATCCCTTGGGAACTTGTTAGACATGCAGAATTTTAGGCCCCAGTCCAGAGGTACTGAATCAGAATTATCTTTTAAAGAGGTCCCCAGATGATTTCATGTTAGGGTCAATAAACAGTCCTATAAAGAATACAAATAGTGTAAGACAAGGTGTCTTCTTCCAGGAATGAGGCAGTAGGACCATAGGAAACTTAATAAAGACTTTTGTGAATGCATTCCCCCCAATCAGCTTTTTTTTCAAAGGAGTTCAATTTATAGTGGAAGAAGCAAAAAAGTAAACTGATCATCATAATACAGAGTGCTGAATAAAGAAATGTGTCTACTTGCAAACAAGAAAATTTCACATAGAACATTGTTTAGTAGTCCATCAACTCTTTTTTCCTTTATTCCTTTTAGCACTTAAAAACTTCTTTGTTAACCAGTATTACAACAATGGAAGGAGCCAGGTTCTCACTCTTACCTCTGTGCTTCTAAAAATTGAGGACACTTAATGTCTTTCTGAGGGTCCTCTGTTGGAGGCTCTGATTCCCACTCTTCCCCAAGACAGGACCTCCCATAGGCACACCTGCTCCTCTCTGGTGCTGTACTCCGGCCCTCTTCCTGAGGCTGAGCAGGCTTTGCCTTGTTTCCCTCACCTGAGTCTTAGTGTTAATAAATGGGGCCCTACCTTGCCAGCCCTGTCATTTCCAGTTGCTCCTAAAGACTGAAGTTTCTCTGGATTCTACATTAGAGTCATCCTTCCTGCTGAAACATTCACCCATGCCTGGATTTCTAAGGGTGACCTGGCTAGAGAGTCCTCATTACTATATTTACTGATCCCCTCATGACCTTCTGAGACTATTTTTGATGTAAGTACCATATAGAGACATGAACAATGTAATCAAGCTGGGGAATGGGACTTGGGTTGCTTTTTAATTTTATTTTAATTAATTAGTTTATTTATTTATTCTGTCCAGTTAGCCAACATATGGTACATCCTTAGTTTTTGATGCAGTGTTCAGTGATTCGCTAGTTGCTTGTAACACCCAGTGCTCATCACAACGCGTGCCCTCCTTAATACCCATCACCCGGTCACCCTCCCCACCCACTCCCCTCCTTGTTGTAACCCTCAGTTTTCCCGAGTCCAGAGTCACTCATGTTTTAAAGGTGGTCAGGAAGATCTTTCTGGTAAAGTAGCCTCTCTTATCTGCCATCTTTTTCTGTTTTGCATCTTGTGTTTTTACTGGAAAAATGAAAGTCCTTTGTAGTCATTTTAATGAGGTTCTGGGGAAAGAGCAAAGTAAACATATACACTTAACCCACTGATATTCAGTGATGTTATAACTGCATTTTCTAACACAATTATTCGTCACCTTGTTTTTCTTTAGATGTATAAAACTAAATAGGCTTATGAAAAATTTAGACACTCTCATGTTGGCTCAGTTTTGAGGTCCTATGTTAAGGGTTTTCCTTATCCCTAGCAATCCTTGTTAGAAGCACTCAAATTCTATGAAAAGGTATTAATCTGAAAGCACACAATACCTTTTCAAACATGATTTAACATTTTAAAACCAGTTTCTCAATGATATCACCCAGATCTTCATATTTTTTAAATCTTGCCAATAATTCTATGTAGAAAATTGGTATCCAGTCTGCCTGGAATTGTTATTTAGCTCATCTGAATCAGAAAAGCTGAAATTCTCTTATGAAGTATAAAGTTTTATCTAAAGTATTTAGCATTTAAATTTCTGGGATGAATGCTTTGTTCCTATTACCTTCTCACTATTGGCCTGCTTTGGAAATGGACTCTGTGTTTGATGAACATTGTTTTTTTAGTTTTTTTCCTGAGATACATTAACTTACCACAAAGAGGGCACATGAAAATGATGTATAAATCAATGGATAGTCAAGTGGGGTAGAGAATGAGTTAACAATTCCAATTCCAAGTAAAGGTATTCAGTCCCACAGACACTCCACTTTTCCTTTAGGAGCCAGGCAGGGAGTCCAGGGAAGAAAGCATTGTTATGAGTTTCCAAGGAGGTAAGCATAATTATTGATGGAAGACATTCTAGAATGCTGAAATTTCACAATGGTATGGTCTGTGTCTGTTCACCTTTCTATCCCACTACTGAGCGTAGCGTTAGTACACTGTAGATCATCAATAAATATCTGCTGAAGGAAAGAGGAGCAGGGGATAAAATAGGTGTTCAGTACAGTATCAAATGTGACCGTATGTGTCTGTGTGTGTGTTTATGTATCTTAAACTACTGATGCTAAGTGGCATCTCCATACTGCCTCAATTTTAGAGTTGTTTCTCACTGGCAGCAGCCGACCAATGCTTCATACACAGTTGCTTGCCTAAGCAGTGGGTTTAGGAGTGATTGCTAGCCATTCAACTGGATTATAAAATAGATGATCATTTTTATTTTTCAGATGTCTAAATAAGCCTTCCATTCTTACTGCTCCTATTGTTCTCCATACAACAGAGTAAGCCTTTTAAAGAATAGGATAAGATTCAGATAAAATGTAGAAAATAATTAAACTACTTTTCATCAGATATCTATGGAGTCTTTTATGTTCCAGGCTCTATAAGAAATCTTGGAGAGAGGAAGATAAAAAGGCACAGTCTCTATCCTCAAGGTGTTTACAGTCTTTGAGGGAGACAGATGCTGAAACCCACAGTGTGTTGTAGACATTGTTATTAAGGTATACATTAGGTGTTATGAGACCACAAAGGAGGGAAACTGATTCACATGTGTGGGATGAGGTAGAATTGCTTATCAGGGAAGATTTCTGAGAGAAAATGATGGCTTGGCTGAATACTGTAAGTAAGGATTAGTTTATCTAGGTGGTAATGGAGAAAAGGGATGTGTCTTACAAACGCTGGGAGACAAGAGATTATGATGTGTAATGGTAGTGGGAAGTTAGCTAAGTGTAGCATGCAACATAGGGATAAGGAGAGAGGGTTAAAAAAAGATGGTGAAAAATGCTCACTGCAGCACTATTCACAATAGCCAAGATGTGGAAATAGCTGATGTGTGCCACTAAGAGAAGAATGGCTAAAGAAAATATGGTATGCATATAGAGTATTATTCAGCCTTACAAAGAGAAGAAAATCGTACCATTTGCAACAACAAACATGAACCTAGAGGACTTAACACTAAGTGAAATACACCAGTCGCAGAAGGACAAATACTGCATGATTCCTCTTACCTGAGGTGTCTGAAATAGTCAAACTCATAGAAACAGGGACTGCAGTAGTGGTCGTAGGGGTAAAGAGGGAGTTGTTATTCAGTGGGAACTGAGTTTCAGTTACGCAAGCTGAAAAATTTCTGGAGATCTTCCTTATAACACATTGCCCACAGTTAGCAATGTGGTATTGTGCACTTCAGAATTTTTTAAAATGTAGATCTCAGGTCAAGTGTTCTTACCACACACATGCACACAAAAGGAAGGTATAGGATATGTCTCTTACCTTGATGGTGGTGATGGCATCACAGGTGTTTACATGTCTAAACTCATCAAATTTTACACATTCAATATGTACAGTTCTTTGTGTTCACTTATACCTCAATAAAGCTGTTAAAAAAAAAAAGAGAGATGGAGGGAGTGGGACAGGAATGATTATTGCGGTCCAATTAGAAAGAACTGTTGCCATGCAAAAAAGTTGGATTTCATTCTATAAAGAATTTGGAAGTTTTGAGTAGAGGAGTAATGTGGTCAGATTTAGATTTTAAAAGTATGGCACTATCTGCGTGGGAAATCATCCCTAGATTCGGGGAGACGATTTAGAAGGTTCTGATAGTGATGAGAGCCTGAAAGAGATGTATGGGCTAAGAAAAGGGATGTTTTTGAAGCGCAAGTTAGGAAGAGTAGGGGAGGATGTCGAGAAGAAAGGTAACGATGAAGAGATAACTGCTGGAATGTGGTCCCAAGAAATTGGAAAGGAATTCAATCTATAGCTCAGACAGAAATTAGACCTTTACAAGAGAATCTTCTTTGCCATGGAATTCTGAATCAAATCTGTCAGCTGTCTATGAAAGCAGGTAATGAGGTTGGAAGCTACCACCATGCAATTCTTGCTACAAAGAGTGGGATATTGTCTCCCCCACTTCCACTGTAACCAAACTATAGTATTTGTGTGGGCAGGGCCAATGTCATTTTCTTTTTTTTATATACTCATATCTGATGCAGTAAATGAAGCTTAGTAGGTAAGCAGTAAATGTGCTTTCTTGAAGCTCATTATGGAATCAGTATCTCATGGATCCATTCTGTTAGTAAATGTATGTATAAGACTCTCTAAATAGCTTGAAGGGTTTTTTGTTTTTGTTTTTTTGTTTTTTACTTTATTTTATTTTTTCAGTGTTCCAAGATTCATTGTCCATGCCCCGCACCCAGTGCTCCATGCAATAGGTGTCCCTCAGTACCCACCACCAGGCTCTCCCATCCCCCCAACCCCCTCCCTCCAAATCCCTCAGTTTGTTTCTGTGTCCAGAGTCTCTCATGTTTCGTTTCTCTCCCTGAATTACCCACTTCCCATTTCCTTTCCTTCTCCTACTGCCTTCTATATTACCCCTTATGCACCACAAGTAAGTGAAACCATGTGATACTTGGCTTTTTCTACTTATTTCACTCAGCATAATCTCTTTCAATCCAGTTCATGTTGCTACAAAAGTTGGATATTCATCCTTTTTTTTTTTAATGTTTATAACTTTATTATCAAGGGCAAGGGTTTCTTTTTTTTTTTTTTACTTTAAATTTATTTTATTTTTTCAGTGTTCCAAGATTCATTGCCCATGCCCCGCACCCAGTGCTCCATGCAATAGGTGTCCCTCAGTACCCACCACCAGGGTCTCCCACCCCCCTGCCCCCTCCCTCCAAGTCCCTCAGTTTGTTTCTGTGTCCAAAGTCTCTCACATTTTGTTTCTCTCTCTGAATTACCCTACTTCCCATTTACTTTCTTTCTCCTACTGTCTTCTATATTACCCCTTATGCACCACAAGTAAGTGAAACCATGTGATACTTGACTTTTTCTACTTGGCTTATTTCACTCAGCATAATCTCTTTCAATCCAGTTTATGTTGCTACAAAAGTTGGATATTCGTCCTTTCTGATGGAAGTGTAGTATTCCATTGTATATATGTACCACATCTTCTTTATCCATTCATCTGTTGAAGGGCACCTTGGCTCTTTCCACAGTCTGGCAATTGTGGCCATTGCTGCGATGAACATTGGGGTACATATGGCCCTTCTTTTCACTACAGCTGTATCTTTGGGGTAAATGCCCAGTAGTACAATTGCAGGGTCATAGGGTAGCTCTATTTTTAATTTTTTAAGGAATCTCGACACTGTTTTCCAAAGCGGCTACACCGACTTGCATTCCCACCAACAGTGTAAGAGAGTTCCCCTTTCTCCGCAGCCTCTCCAACACTTGTTGTTTCCTGACCTGTTAATTTTGGCTATTCTGACTGGTGTAAGGTGGTATCTTAGAGTGGTTTTGATTTGCATTTCCCTGATAGC
>PITA01023803.1:0-27459 GCA_004023965.1 Spilogale gracilis
CCTCTTCCTTCCCCCATCCCTCTTCTTTCCCCCTTTCCTCCTTTTTCCTCTTTCCCTCCTCCTGTTTTCTCTTTCCTCTTGTCTTCTCTGCCTTCCTCTATCGCTTCTTCCTTCATTTATATATTTTTTTTCCTTTTTTATTTATTCTTCACGTCGTCATTGATTTATTCCTAGAAACAGGGATTAGGACAGCTGCAGGAGGGGCACATTTTAGGAGGAAAGAGGAAGCTGGTACAGAACTAATTGATGCTGGGTGGAATGACCTAAAGAGGAAGGCAGTGGGTAGGAGAGTAGACTTTATAGATTGTCAGAGCGGGGGTGCTGGACCAGCCCGGTACATATGGCCTGAATGCCCTTTCCACCCTTGGCTAGCTGAGCGACTTCGGGCAATTCATTCCCATCTCTCCAAGTCTCAGTCTTCTTATCTGTAAATGGGGCTGAAGACAAGAGGATCTGCCTCTTAGGGTGTTATTGAGGAGGCTGTGCTGCTCTCCATGTAGAGCGTCAGCACAATGTCTGAGTGTTAGTGAGGACGGCACAAACATCTCTTGTTTTCAGTTGTCAATGGCATCTTGACAGTTCAGTTAATGTTTTCTGCAAGTCTCTCCCGGGGAAAAGCAAGTTCAGGCACTGGAGTGATCTGAGAAAGCTTCCCGGATGAGTTATTTTCAAACTGATTCTTAAGGGTGAGTAGGCCGCATGCAAGTGAATTTGGGGTGAGAGTGAAGTGCTGTTTTCACAAAAGGAATGGATGAGCAAAGTCACAGAGGGGCTCTGGAGATTTCTGTTTATGTTTGTAGAACTCAAAAACCTTCCACGGCGCAGGTAGACTTGCTGTATCCTTCAAGTTTGTACTGTGACTGTGACTAAGGAACAAAGGGCAGTGGGCCGAATTATGTGCCCCGTACCCCTATGAAGTATCCACATGCTAAGCCCTGGACCCTGGGAATGTGACCTTATGTTTACCTGACATGGAGGAAAGGTCTGGGTCCATGCAATTAAGTTAATGATCTTGAGATGGGGAGATTTTTCTCTGGGGCCTAAAAGTAATCGCCAGCGTCCAGAGGGAGGCAGAGGGAGGCGGAAGGAGGTCTGACTTTAGATGGAAGGGGAGGAGGTGCTATGACCACAGAGGTGGGGATGTGATGGGACCACAACACAGACTGGAAGAGGCAAGGGATGGGTACTGCGCTAGAATCCTCCTGAGGAGGCGTGGCCCAGATGACACCTTGATTTTGGCCCTGGCAAACTGGTGTTGGACTTTTGGTCTCCAGAAATGTGAGAGAATAATTTTGGTTGGTTTAAGGCACTGAGTTTGTTGTGATTTGTTATAGCAGCCATTGGGAACAGAGGCAAACGGTCACAGGTGTGGAAATGAAACGGCAGTGGAGATGACTCCTATTGGCAACCTTTTGTCTGTGCATTTCTTTTTTTTTTTTTTTTTTAAGATTGATTGACTGACTGATTTATGAGACAAAGTGGGGAGAGGGGGAGGGGCAGAAGGAGATGGAAACAGGCAGACTCCCCACTCAGCAACCCTGACATCATGACCTGAGCCAAAATCAAGAGTCAAAGGCTTAACTGACTGAGCCACCCAGACACCCTGACTGCCTTTTGTTTCTTGAAGCCTAAGGTCTCTCATGGGCCCTCTCTGCCTTTGTCTTCCTGTGCTGAGGGGGAAAGAGCCTGCATGGTCAGTAGCCAGCTTTGGAAGCTAACATCAGGGAAGAGCCATCCAGTCTATTGGACTTCCCATGCCACTTCTCTGTGCTTCTTGCAGCAGACTGTCCTTAGAGAGCTTGATGTCCCCGAGGCAGTGGCTTTTCTCACTGTATTCCATGATGCCCTGGGGCACTGCAGAGAAGGCACCGCTAAAGGAGGGCAGAGGCAGAGTATGAGGAGGATTTCTGACCCCCATGTCCATGCCATACCCACTCTCATTTGTTATGCGGCCTCTATTTCTGTATCGAGCTGCCTTTGAAGACAGAATTGTGTTCTGAAAGCACAGTTTGAAAACAGCTCGATGGCCAAATAAAGTCCACCCCCTCCTATTCACTGAGAAAGCAGGGACCCAGCCAGGGGAGACAACCTAATGTTCCTAGTAAATTAGTGGCAGCACTCGAAGTTAAATCTGAGGTCCCTCGGCTTCTCTTCTGGCATTGGAAACCCAGCTCTAAATCCACAAACTCACATACAGAGGAGGGCATTTCAGAGGTAGGACTGACTTCAGGGAGCTCACTGCCAATCAGCCTTTCCCAAGTTCTGTACACTTCCCGCCAGACTTTTCATTGTCCTTGCCACATTAAATTGAACCATCCCAACAAACAGGTATCATTTTTTGTTTCATTTTCACCTGATCAAACTGTTTCAGCAGGGCTAAGTGACCTGCCAACAGCCAAGCCGCTGGAAGTGACAGAATGGGGATTTGGTCTCCTGGCCATCCAGCTCTTCAGCTTATATGCTCTTCCGTCTCTGAACCTGATCCTTGGCGTCACAGAATGGAAATGCCTTTGTGGGTGTGGACCATTCAGGGACCTGTGGTTAGTTAACAACAGTTAATGAATAGCTGGTTCCTATGTAATACATCTCGTGAAAGCGAGATACAAACATATCTTTTCACCTCTGGGGGAGAGGTGATATTGGACCAGGTCTCCACGTAGCCACCCATAAGGAAGTAGCCATGGTGATCCCTGCAGACTTGGGTCCACACTTCAACTTGAGTCAGACAGCTCATATATTCTTGTTTACCTAAATGAAGGATGCACTCAGGCAATTGAAAACAACTTCTGGGACAATCTTGTTCCATTACATCTAATGGAATTGAGTGTATGTGGCACACACTGTGTGCTGATATTTTGTAGAAACAGGCGGGATTTTCCCATTACTCTGAGGATGGATGAGACATGAAATGAACTCCTCAGGGACCTCTCACTTTGTCACAATAGAACCAGTGAGTCACATTGGAAGATTCAGGGAACAAAATGCATTTTGGGTTCCCGCTTCGTATCCTCCTGTATACTGCATTTCTCTCTTGGCTAATAAATTGGATGGCAAGAGCCTCATGTAAAAAGGCCCACTTGAAAGGATTTGCCTTGTCATTTAAGGAAATGTCACTGCTGTTTGGAATACAAAGACCCTGCTCTGAATGTGGCATTGTCTCCCCCCACCCCCATTGTTTGCTACTTTACATTTTTTCCCCCTTGCTGTTTCTTTTTGTTTCCTTAACCTCCTGCTCACAAAGAATAGGAAAGTTTCTGCCTTTTGCTTGCAGGCTGTGTCTGTCTCTTCCTCTCACCATCTGTCTTTGTATCTCCGTCTCTTGAGTGTAAAAATGTTTTGGCAGATCATTCCTATCTCAGTGAATAAAGTGCCCATGACAGAGCGAAACGCAGCGACCAGGAAAGAAACTGTTTGATTCATGAACATCTACTCTCTCTGGGGTCCATTTCTACCTGAACTATTTCCTTCTTTCTTTCTGTCCTCACTTTTATTAAGTTGTTTTCTCCTCCGAGCATGACATGAGATTTCCTTACTCAAGGACTTTAAGAGACACAAAATGTCCCATCTCTCAAAATGTGAGAACTGCAGTAGTTTCAAGAGATCATCTAATCCTCAGTATCTCTCCACTTTGACCTTAATCAAGGAGAACGTGGGTCTCTAGAGAATCCAGCACCATTGTGACTGGCCTCCTTCTGATATCTCTGAGTTGTTGTAGATTCGAGGATATGCAGAGGCTGCGTAGAAGCAGTGGTCCAGCCTGGCAGTGTTGCTGTTGGGCAAACTGTGGTCCCGGTGGATGAAGGGACTTGACCAGCATCAAATGTAGTTGTTTGCAGCACTGCGACTGGTATCCTGGCCTCCCTTGCTTTCACTTCCTGACTCATCACATGGACAGAAAGGGATGTGGTGTCTTGTAAAAACAGCAACATTGTATGTTTTATGGCACTTTACAGTTTATAGTAAGAGCTGTCCTGCCCATGACCCCATTTAACCAGGGTGACAATGATTCTGGGAGACCAGCTAAGGCCATGATTAGCATCTCCTTTTTATAGAGGCAGGAGGTGATGGGAGCTGTCCAAGGTACCAAGGTAGTCCAACTAGGAAGGATCAGAACGAGACTCTCTTGATCTCTCTGGACTACTGGGACTAGTGCTTCTGCTGCTGCGTTTTGGCTTCACTTGCCTTCATAGGGCTTTGCATGGTAGAGGCTTGCTACTGGTGGGGCAGCTGAATGATTCTTTAGAGGGGGATGGCAGAATTCAGCAGGGCACTCAAGACATTTTTCTCCACATCAGCTATCCCTCCCAGTCTAATATTTCTCCCAACTGAGCCATGCTTACCCTTCTTTCCATGTCTCTGTCTCCTGACATGGAGAGGTGTGGGTGGGGAATGGGGGCATGGTATCTCAGGAAAAAAGTCATTTGTACCTCCTGTCCAAGAAACAAATTTTGTTTTTGTTTTTTTCTCTGAGCCTTGTTTTTTCCTCAAGAAACCTCAGTCCTCATCTCAGTAAAATGTTACAGTGTCAGGTGGGGTCTTCTCTCTCTCCCTTTAAAAAAAAAATTTGGTAAAAGAGAATATTTCCAGACTTAACAGATCAGTGCATTAAAATCCATAAATATTTGATCAGCATATGGTCCTCAGAGAGGCTCTTGGCAGAAAGCGGAGTGCGTATATGTGCCTCTCTCTCCCTCTTTCTCCTTCTTCCTTTACCCCAAACATTTGGGTAATCTATTTACTAATGAACTCAATATTAATGTATCCATTTTTCTCCGTTAGTGTCAGATTTCATTAGGAAACATGGGAGGCCTGACATTAATTGTATGAAAAATGGGTCTCAAGAAAGCTGTTGGGTTTTTGCTTCTTAACAGAGAAAAGTTTCCCCAAGAAAAAGCATGGTGTATCTCTGCTGGTCCGCTGACATTGGAGATGTTGGCAGCAACAGATTGTGTATGTGTGTGTGTGTGCCGTGCATGCACTCGGGCATGCTCTCGATGGGCCTTTGGGAGTGGGGAAGAATTACCTTGTTTCCTCTTGTCTCTACAATATACTGATCCTGTGTATTTTTCACAGTCTCAGCTCTGGTGTGGCATGGTGGAAAGAGGATTACATGTGGAGTTGGACTCATTTCAGATCCTATTCTGCCCCACCCCTTAAAATTTCTGTGACTTGGAACAAAATCAGTTCTCTCTCTGAACCTCAGCTTCCTTATGGGCAAAGTGTGAAATACTAATATCAATTGATGAGAGAAAATTAGGAGTTTTCATAGTTATTGTAGCCAGGAATCCAGCATTGCCTGCCTGAATACTACTATGTCCATTACTTCTTCTGCTGCTGCAGACCCAAGATCCCCCTGACGGATACTTTGCAGAGCTTGGGGGAAGGCTGGATGAAGGCAGTAGTTGAAGCAGCAACCCAGGTGGGGTCTTTGAGTCTTCTATCATCAACTCCCAGCCAGGCCCTGGAGACCTCTGGAGAGCTTCATGAACTACATAGCTGATGAGAGGAAGCAGTCAAAGCCGGATCGTTGGATTTACCTGCCCATTTTGAGGTCAAGAGAGGTAGAAAAAAAGAGTTCCCATGGATGGTTGTGCTGTTTAATTTCAGTGACCCAGCATGAAAGTGAAGGTGATGTAGTTGTTTTTATTGTTTTCACCAAGCCTTTTAAGAGCTGGAGCTTGGTAGATTAGTGGTAGTGATCAGGGGAGAGCAGAAATCCTTTCTTCTATGTGTCTCGTATACTTCATTCATGTCATGATCTACCCTGATACCCCACATCATTTTCTGCACTTGCATGGAGACAAGTCTTCCTCCCTTCCTTCCCTCCCCCTGCCCCTTCCTTGCTTCCTTGATTTTATTTATTTACTTACAGAGAGAGAGAGAGAGAGAGAGAGAGAGAGAGAGAGAGACTGAACACAGGGACAATGGGGAGTGGCAGAGGGAGAGGGGCAAGCAGGCTCAAGGCTCTATCCCAGGACCTTGAGATCATGACCTGAGCTGAAGGCAGATGCTTAACCAAGACTGAGCCACCCAGGCACCCTGAGATATGTCTTTCTTATACAGATACATTTATCACTTTCTTCTGTATCTCAGAGAATGTGAATATCATCTAATTTTTGAATTACTTGCCAAGCCCTCAGGGCAAGGACCCTGTCTTTTGTGTGTCCAGCACAAGATAGGCCATCTGAAAAAGTTTTGGGGAAACGCGCATATGGGTGGATGGATGCATGAATGCATGGTTGGACACAGAAATGGAGCAGAGCTATGTAGTTGAGTGTTGGCATACTTAAAGAAGGGAGTTCTTAGGTATAGATCTAGGACTGCATAGAGGCTAAGTGGGATACTTTATTTGGGGAATTAAAAGATTGAGAAGGCAGATTTGTTAAGGTCATCTTGAGCATGGGACTGGCTCAGGAAATGAGATGTCCTAAAAGGTATTTTAAGTGGAAAGTAGTAATTTTAAAGAAGGTAGTCCTGTATTGCATAGGGGACTAGTAATTTCACTCTCCCATTTGCAAAACGGGAAACTTCCCTAATCCCCGTCCTTTTCTTTCTTTTCTTTTCTTTTTTTTTTTTTTTTTTAAAGATTTTATTTATTTGACAGAGAGAAACATAGCCAGAGAGGGAACACAAGCAGGGGGAGTGAGAGAGGGAGAAGCAGGCTTCCCGCTGAGCAGGAAGCCCGATGTGGGGCTCGATCCTGGGTCTCCAGGATCATGACCTGAGCCGAAGGCAGTCGCTTAACCAACTGAGCCACCCAAGTGCCCCCCCCCCGTTATTTTCTCTAGCTAATCTGTGATGATGAGAGGGTGATTAGGGAGTAATGGGAAATTACGGACAGATAAGTGATACATCGATCCATTGATCTTCACCATTTCCCTATTTGTTTCATTGTTTGAGTAAGAATAGAATTAGGTTCCCATAAATCCACGGAGTATGGATTTTTGGTAATACAGTGGCAGTTGGAAGATGAGCCAGTTTATTATACCCATTAAATTGGCTTCCCGAGGCCATTAGCACTCATTCAGCTGACTGCCTCCTGCCCCCATGCCTTGGATATGAGGTTAGTGTGTGTTCTGCTTCTCCGTTTGTGAACTAACTCAGGGTGGCCTATACTGTTGTCACTTAAAACAGAGTTTCAACTTGTTGATTGTTTGCAGAAAAGTTCCCTACCTTTTCTCCCCTGTGATGCCTCATTTTCTGACGTCTGCATCACTAAGAGGAAAACTCCACAGTGAAAATATATGAGTTGCACTCAGGCAAATGTTCACACTACATTTAAAAGCAGTTTCATCTCCAGAAAGTCATTATTCTCCAATCCTCAGTATCCTAACCTGAACAATGGGTATACTACTTTTTCTTCATGGAGTTCTTCAGAGAATGGGATGAGATATGTTTACAGACCACCCAGTTTCATGCCAGGCACAGTCACGTTCATGATCTTGTGCCATGTATGGTACATGAGAAAGAAATGAAAATGACCTCTCTTTCATTGCTCTTGGTTGCAGCTTCTCCAAGATTTGCAACGGAACGATTTTAATTTCTTGCATAAGTCAATTAACTTATGGCTGCCATCCCCCCATTGGCCTCTGGGAACCATCTATAGAATGGAAAGTCCCTATTTTATGGGAATTTTTTGCATTGAGCAGAGGTACAGTAGAGAGGTGTGTGATTCCTTGGGATCCTCACATTAAATGTGATTTGCAATACATATTTTTAAAACCCATCTTCATTAATTCAGTGTTAACATTATTTTTTCTTATTTATGTATTTATTTATTTTTATTGCTTTTCTTTCCAAAAATAATGTTAGATGGCTTATTTGCTCATCCCAATTGTGACAGCAAACAGATACACAGCTAAAGGGAAAAATGGAAGGTCCAAACTTTTGAGTGTGTGTCTGATGGTGTTTTGCATTTTTTAAAAATTCGCCCTTTATGACAGAACTTGTCACAAAGGGTAAGTCTTCCAGTTGTGGGAGAGTGATGGGATATGGCCCCTTTGGGGGCACAGACACACAGGGATCTGGAATTTCTGTGAATAGAGGACAAAGGGGCAGGATTCCTGGGCCATCTGGAATCTGGGTGGAGTGGGGATGGTCCTTGACAGCCGGAAGCAGTTGGCTGGAGGGGAAAGCATCAAGCCTCCTAGGTGAGGTGAGGAATACTGTGGTAGACCTAGGCTGACCGGGACTTGGATGCAGTGAGTGGGTGGGAGTTGCTAAGGCGGTTGCAAAGCACTCACCAAATACCGGGCACAGAGTAAATACGAGATACTGTTATCATAGAGTGATCTGGTGGCTGTGATGGGCTTCTTCCTACAAACAGGAGTAGGTCCAGATTAAAACAAGCTGCTTCTTTGTCCCCACAGGAAGCTGTGCAGTAAATGCTGATCACCAGGACTCCAGGGCTCCAAAGCCCCGACTTACCCTTTTCACCTCCTAAAGAACTTTCTTTAATTCTTCGGAGATCTCCCCTGGTGAATGTCAAGGAAACAAAGAACAAATTAATCCCTGCATTAGGGGGGTGGAGGTTAATTTGTATAAAAGATGAGTGACATCTCACGACTGGATTATTCCCCCATGCAGTCTCTGGGGAGCTGTGTGCACATGTGAACGCGCAGGCACACACATACTCACATGCCGTGTGTGCCCCTCCTTTAGACTTACCCCACCCCAGCGTCTCCTGTCTGAGCCCTTGTCTTCGACACAGGCTTGGAAAAGAGCAGAATGGGAAGATTTCTGTGTGTGTCTGGTGGTCTTTTTTTTTTTTTTTCTTTTTCTTCCCCTTCCCTTCTCTTTCTCTTTCCAGACCTCCTGCCTCTCTAAGCTGCCTACACTGGCTGCCAGTTTGTTCAATGAAGCCGCCGTGTGTTGTTAATATTGTCAGGATTTATTGCAAAATGCGTGCCTGGAATGATTTCTTTTCCTTTTCTGCTTCTCTCCAGAGAGCAGCATGGATGGCTAGTGGTATGATTCCAACTCTAGGTACAAATACATGTGGAGTTTAGTCTTAATCCTGCCCCTGCAATGCTGTGGGATCTTGGGCAAGTCCCCTTTCCTCTCTTGCTCTCAATTCTCCATCTGTATGACCTGATGGGGTGACTTTTAAGGCTATAGCTCTAGAACTTTATAACTTGATTCATGTAAGGACTTCCTCATTCATGGAAGTACAAGACTGTGAGAAAGTCCTTTAAGCCTCAGTTTCCCCTGCAGCAAACTATAAGCAGGGATGGAGTTAAGGGACCCCTGCAGGTCTAATTTAATATGGAGATTAATGAAATCGCTTCCCTACAGTCTGGGTACAATGCTAGCTCTTGACAGTCAGTATCACTGGAGACCCAGGTCATTCCAAACAGTGGATCCCCAAGCTCAGGTGCACAATGTAGTGATTCAACAACTCTGTACGTTATGCTACACTGATCACAAGTACCACTATGCTCACTTTTCTTTACAATACTTTGACTAAATTCCCTATGCTGTACCGTTTATTTGTGTGCCTTATTCATTCCATAGCTGGAAGTGTATACCTCCCACTCCCCTTCACCCATTTTGCCCAGCCCTCCAACCCCTTCCCCTCTGGTCACCATTAGTTTATTCTCTAGTATTGATAGGTCTGATTCTGCTTTTTGTTTGTTTATTCATTTGTTTTGTTTTGTTTTGTTTTTAGATTCTACATGATATTTGTCTTTTTCTTTCTGGCTTATTTCACTTAGTATGATATTCTCTAGGTCCATCCATGTTATCACAAATGGCATGATCTCATCCTTTTTATGGCTGAGTAATATTTCAGTGTGTGTGTGTGTGTGTGTGTGTGTGTGAGAGAGAGAGAGAGAGAGAGAGAGAGAGAGAGAGAGATCCTTATCCATTCATCTGTCACTCCTTTCTCAATTCTAGGAGTCGAGAGAGAGAGAGAGAGAGAGAGAGAGAGAGAGAGAGATCCTTATCTATTCATCTGTCACTCCTTTCTCAATTCTAGGAATCCAGAAAGATCCAGTAAGAAGCAGATGTTAAATAAGTAAATGAACACATGAGTGGTGAAATGTAAGGTAGCAGGTAGGGCTCTGAGAAAAAGAAGAGAGGGTTACGTAACGGAGTGCCTTAGGGTGCAAGGTAGGGGTGGTATTTTAGAGTGTGTCGTTAGGAAGATCCTGCCAAAAGTGGCAGTTGAGCTAAGTTTGGAAAATGAGAAGGTTAAGCCACAAGAAGGTCTTGGGAACAGGCTTCAAGGCTGGAAGTGGTGCATGTAAAGGTGCAGTGGCCGGGGCAGGGGAGAGTGCCTGGTGGCTACTTTGGTTGGGCAGCCTGCTCTTGATTGTGGCTCAGGTCATGATTTTGGGGTCCTGAGACTGAGCCCTGCTTTGGGCTCCACACTGAGTGTGGAGCCTGCTTGAAATTCTCTTTCTCCCTCTCCCTCTGCCCCTCCCTGCACTCATGTGTGTGCATATGATGTCTTAGTTAATCAGTGAATAAAATAAAGGTGCAGAGGCTGGGACAAGATCTGTGTGCAAAGGAAACCAGCAAGCAGGACTTCGTGGCTGGAGGCAGTTGAGTAAAGGGAGCCAGATGGCTGGAGGCAGATGGTGGGAGATGATGGTGGAGAGTGGAGCAGGCCTTGCCTATCATCACAGTTCTCCCATGTGTCAGAGAAAGTGCTCACATTCCACTTCTCCTGTAATGCATGTAATGACGCTGAGGGTGAACATTGTTGTCCCCACGATGCACATCAAACCAAGTCCCAGGGATGGCTTGACTTCTCCCTGTCTCAGAGGTAAATAGGTAGAAACCTGGCCCTGAGAGCAGTCCTCCCTGACTCCAGGTGCTTTCTACCCCACCACATTGCCAATTTCAACAGAGGCCCCAAGAAGGGGACCATTCCTCATCCTTCCCTTTCCCCCCTGGGACAAGAGGGACTGGCCCTCCACCTGTTTGATTGGAATCCAACCCCACCCCTTTTTCACAATTTGTCTATGGTTCCTTTCCCACTACAATGGCCAAGTTCATTGCTAAAGGCACCATATGGCCTGAAAAGCCAAAAATATTTACCATCTGGCCTTAACAGGAAAAGGTTGTTGCCCTCCGGTTTGGAATACAAGTTGGTGAACAGAACCAAGATCTGTGGCCTGGTTTTGTATCAGGCCATTAATCTGGACTAAAAGGAATGTGTGATGGAGGGGGAAGACACTGGCCCCCTGCCCAGCACTAATATTAGCTCACCATGTGAATCAGAGACCTTTTTCCGCTCCTGTTTAAATTATCTTCTGTTTAAAACGCGCAAGTTGGACAAGATCAGTGGTTTCCAAACTATCTTAGCAGTATTTTCAAATACAGCTCAGGATCTAAAATAGAATTTAGAAACTGCTCTCAATTTAATTTCCCTATTTCCTTGCAGGGACCCCAAGCTCCTGCATGGGCCTGTAGGGTATGACACGTGGAGGGCAATTTGAAAATCCTGAGATTAGGCCATTTTATTGTCTGTCCTGGCTCCCCCATTCTCTGTTTATAATGAACACGGGTAGGCACCTCACATATGGAGAAAAATTAGTTTTCTTCTCTGTAAGTTAAATAGAACACATTATGTTTCCTCTCCAGCCCTCAGTTTCTTCGTTTATGAAATGAGAAGAGTCATCCGCACATCAAAGAACCATCCTGGGGGTTCAGTGAGGTGGCTCCTGCCAAGGGCCAGATGATGAAGTAGAATCCACAGGAACTGGGATCCTTCCAGACATGGATTCGGGCATTAGCTTTTGTTTTTAAACGGTTTTATTGGGATAGACCCTCCAGACTATATATTTCATCCACTTAGTTGGCAATTCAATAGATTTTTGCATCTTTGCAGATATGTGCAACCGTCCCCAGTCCATCCTAGAACATTTTAATCCTGTCAGGAAGAAACCTCTTATCCTTTAGCTATGACCTCCCAAAGCAACCACTAATCCACTTCTTGGTCATTTCATTCAAAAGAAATCATAGAATATGTAGTATTTTATGACTGGTTTCTTTCACTTGGCATGATTTCAAGGTTCACCCATGTTTTAGCAGGTGTTCATGGTAGCTCATTCCTTTTGAGGGCTATCGAATATTCCGTTGTATGGATGTACCACATTTAGTTCATGATGCGTCCGTCAGTGGCCATTTGGGTGGGCCTTTGTGAATGATGCCATTGCAGACATTTGTGTGCATGCTTGAGTGGGGGCAGGAATTCATGCCTGCCTGGGCAAGTAAGTTAATTGAGCTCCCCAAACCTCCATTTTCTTAATTGTTTCATCTCTCTCGTTCTCTGTCTCTCTCTCTCTTTTTAAAATTTTTCTCATCCTTCAAATTGACTGCACCTGCATACTTACAGGCTTGTCATCAGGGAAACGTGGTAAAGCATGGTACAACATCTAGCATAGAATCTGGGACAAGTAGATTGCTAATGAATAGTATACTGTTATTATAAGATGAAGTCAGTTCTCCAAAAACAAAAACAATTCTACTCTTCTTTCCCTTTTGCATTAAGTCTAGAGGTTCCTTGATAGTGGAGATCCAACCCCACAAGGGCCTTCTGTTTTCTAGCTTTGCCACAGACGCAGAGGAGCCTTCCTGGTGAAGTCTGAAAGACACTTAGCATCCTAAAATATATGCAAAAATTATATAGAGTATGAATGGGGGCTTTTGGGGAGAGAGGGGTGGGAAAGAGAATAGAAAGAGGAAGGTAATTTTCTTTCTTTCTGGTAATTTGGAAAGAAAATAGAAAGAGGAAGGTAATTTCTGCTTTCTACCATCAAAACGGGCAAGAAAACCCCTTTAAATGGTTTTGTAGTCAAACCCAGAAATTTGAGTTATGGACCTAGTTGTGGCTTGTCTTTTGTCCCTCCCATCTCTGCTTGGCTTACGGTTTAATCTTCAAATGTTCCAGTGGGGAAGGCCATTCAGTTCTGTCTCAGTAATTAATAATGTTTCAAGAGTGTCTATAGTGGGTCCCATGCTTGATGTACACTGTCCATTTATTCATGAGTTCTTTATCTAGCTTCTGCTGTGTGCCAGTTACTTTTTGCTAGCACTGGTGGGTAGATAGATATATCAGTGAATAAGATAGACACAGCCTTCCTCCGAGGTGCAGCTTATTTTATTTTGTCCTCACTGCCCCATTTGATGGATGAGAACACTGAGGCTCAGTAAGTTAAAGCTGCCTAGTAGGTGGTAGAAACCTATCGGAATTCTTGTTGGTCTCCAAAGTCCTTGTTCTTTCTGTTAAATCACACTGGAGATAAACAGAAGACATAGAAGATGTGATTTTGAGAACAAGACACTTAGCATTGGCGTTGTCTAATGCCTTTTCCCTGTGTTAGTATTGATTTAGTGATGACGGAAGCCCTAACATCCCAATGACTACCCCGAGATGGTGTCCGTGCTGTAGGAAACCTAGGGTCCTTTGATCTTGGTGCTCTGCTGTGCAAGGCTTGCTGTCCCAAGTACATTACAGGGATCAACATGGCTGTCCCAGTGATGAACTGTTGTGTCCAAATCCTAGCCATATGAGGGAGGAAAGTTAAGGACAAGGCATGTCCCCTTCATTTCAGGAACCATCTGCAAGTTAAGCTAACTTCCATTTATATCCCTTTAGCCAGGACTCCATAGTCCAAACTAGATCCAAGGGAAGGTGGAAATTGCCTAGCTAAAATTAGGGGATTCTGTTATAGCTGAAAAGGGAAGATTGTGTTTTCAGTGGAGTGGGGTTGGGTAGGGCGGCATATGAGACATCTCTGTTGTGTTCTCCCTCCCCACTTGTACTCATAGAGGTTGACACAACACAGGGGAGAGGATAGAGGAGTGGGCAGACAATAGGTTAGGCTGGAGGCAGAGTCTTAAGACAAAGTCAAGTTCATATGTTGAAGTCGGAATGGGGAACGTGAGCTCTTGGCTCCTTTCATACCTGGAGTCCAAGGCTTCTTGTCTCCCTGTCCTCCCTTTTGTTATCTGCACTGGAATCACTAGTCATTGGAGAGGCCTCAGCGTGGGTTTAGAGAGGGACCTAAGGTGGTTTTCCATGCGTCCCTAACATTTGGCTAAGCTTTCTTTCCCTCTTGGTGGGGCTCATTTCCAAACTCACGTGAAACCTACATGAGTTGGGTTTCCTGCAGCCTTAGGCAGAGTCTATAAAGATGAGCAGGTGTTCTTTACCACCTTTAGGCCTGAGAATTATTTTGTCTTGCAAACTGGCTGGAGCAACCTGGTGGGGGAGGTTGTGGTGGGACAAGCCAGACTCTCTTGGGTAATCTCTCCTCAGGGACTCTGGCCACATCGGCTTATTTCTTTGGTAATGGGGAAGCTGTAGGTACAGAGAAACAAGTCCTCATATGGGTACACTGTGGTTAAGCGCCAGGGCACTGGAGTCCCAAGAGCCGGGTTTAAGTCCATGCTCTGCCAGTTACTGGTAACCTTGGTGAAACTACTTAACCCCGGTGAGTCCCAGTTTCTTCTCGTAGAAATAGGAATGTTAACAGTTCACACTTCATAGCCGTTTGAGAATGAAAAGAGGTAGTGCATGAGAAGTGCCAAGCCCAAGCTCCTAGGACGTGTGTGCTTAAAAACAGTGGTCACGTCCATTATTATTTTAGTGTCGAGCCCAATTCCTGGAACACAGTAAACAATAAATGGTAGCTATTATCATTGCAATCTCCGGGCTTTTCTGGGCCCTGCATTTATGACCCCAGCAACAACTGAGCATGGCCACTTTATATGGAGTCCTGAGAGCTAACACCTCTTGCCAAGTCCTCTTGGAGAAGCAAGTACATGCGGCCCCTCTTCTTCCCCCACCTCCCCCTCCTCCTTCCTCATTTAGTTGATTAAAAACAGCAGCGTTTCTTCTTCCCCTTACTTGGTGGTTCTCCTCTCTGCCTTCCTTCAAAACCCTCTCCTAATTCATCCTCATCCCATCAGTGACAAGGACTCTGAATGCATATTTAAAAATGAGGAACTTGAAAGCAATGAGTTGGACAGATTAACTGCTTAGCCTGATGGAGGCGGGACAGCTACCTTTGCTCAGAGCTGTGACAGTAGCTTGTTAACGTGTCCTTTTTTTCCCCCTTCTTTTTTAAAGAGGTTCCACACCCAGTTGGAGCCCAACCCAGGTGTTGAACTCATGACCCCAGAAATGGAGATCAAGAGTTGGAGGCTTAACCAATTGAGCCAGCCCAGTCACCTCTGACCTGCAGTTTTTGAAGGGTGGTCAGCTTAAATACCTCCTCTTCCTATTAAGTCTTCTTTGCCCTCTTTTTTTTTTTTTTTTTTTTAAGATTTTATTTATTTATCTGACAGAGAGAAACACGGCTAGAGAGGGAACACAAGCAGGGGGAGTGAGAGAGGGAGAAGCAGGCTTCCTGCCGAGCAGGGAGCCTGATGTGGGGCTCGATTCCCGGTCTCCGGGATCACGACCTGAGCCGAAGGCAGTCACTCAACCAACTGAGCCACCTAGATGCCCCTTCTCTGCCCTCTTGTACAAGGTCATTTAGCCCTGATGTTCCAGCTGGAAGTCACCTTTCTCTGCTCTTCTAGCTGGAGGTCACGTTTCTTTGATCTTCCCTCCGGGGCCACCTTTTCCTGATCCTCTAGTTAGAGGAGCACTTCCACAACCCTATTACCAAAAGTTGCTTTTCTCTGCTCCTAGAACAGGAGGTCACCCTCCTCTTCTCTGAATCCCAGTGGAAGTTAGACCTCTTCCATAGAGTGCAGACTCCTTGGGATGGTATCCAGGCCTTCAATTTCCCTTCCTTTCCCTTGCAGCCTTGAAGTAACACCCACTCTTCTTATCCTCCCCATGAAAGTACTGTTTGTCGCCCACTCTGGAAAGGATTTACCATCACTTTCTTAAAGTGACTCAGTGCCTAGCTCAATTACTCTTCGCCTCTTGGGCTGAGTCAGCCACTGGGGCTGATGATGAATGGTTGGAAAAGGGTCCCAAGTTCTGGTCCTGAATCAGCCTTAGCCTGACTGAGTGAGCTTCCTCGATCTATGCCCATTTCCCTGGGATGAAACAGGAGGCCACCCAGTAGTCACTGCCATGCACAAGGGTGGTGAGGGATTAATTAACAATCATCAGGAAAGTGCTTTTCCACAGTGTAGGGAGGACTTTGAAAACACCCATGAGCTCAGTAATTACAGTGTTGTGAGTGATGGGGAATAGCAGTGACCACTCAGGCTGAGTGAGGTCTTGCCAGGGGCAGGTCAGGGTAGAGAGGTGGTTCTAGAAATGGATAGCTATCCAGTTCCGTGGCTCCCAGCAGCCCCAAAGGTTCCCAAATCTGGCTTTTTTCATCTTCCTCTTCCTGCTACTCTATTTCTCCAGCCTTGGAGATTCTGCACATTCTATATTGTCTTCCTCCCGATCTCTCCCATTTTATCATGTTTTCAATGTCCTATGTGACCTTCTGGATGTAGAACCGTGGAACTAGCCAAGCTCCTGGATTCTGCAGATTCAGAAACTGACCCTCTGCCTGGGAAGGGAATTGTTGAGGGCTGCATAGCAATTATGAAGATTCTGGACACACCCGAATCCTGATCTCAGAATCAGAGATCTTTTATGCCTGTGGGCTCTACTGGACATACTCAATTCCATCCTTGACCTTATCCTCTGGGCCTGTTCAGTTACAGGGAGCAACCCATTTCTGAGCATTTACTCTGTGTCAGACTCTGTGCTTCACGTCAAATGAATGGGGCTGTAAATGCTGTCAGAGGGTGCTTGGGCCATAACTAGGTGTGCAGTAAATGCAGTGAATGACTGTTTTAGTCATCAGTGGATCCCCAGCTCCTAGCACAGTGCCTGGAACCTGGTAGTTCAACAGATATTTATTGAACAAGGATGAGTGAGCTCTTAGCACTCTCCCAATGGGCTTCTGCATCAGTTTTTAGCTTCAGTTCACAGTATACATACCACCAGGTGAACTGTCCCCTGACACAATATTGATAGTGTCACCACCTTTGTTCCTTGATCACAGACTTGCAGCAGCTGCTCATTTCCTACCTGATGCATATATACTTCTTTGTGTGGCACAATTGGCCTCGTCCAATGTGGGCTCCACATCCCTCTTCAGCCCAGCTGCTCAAGGACCCCTTCATGAATGTACACTCTAGGTACACTGACCATGGCTTTTCAGCTACCTAAGTCCTGTGAATTTCCATATCAGGATCATTGCTTATATGTTCCCCCTGCCTGGTAGCCATGCCCTCCCCTAGGTCTCAAATGGTCCAATCCTCTGTGACCTTGAGGGTCTTAAATCTACCGTTGCTATGCACTACTAAAATATTTCCCTTCGGATCCATCTTGTCTTTGAGGGCCTCATCATCACTTCCCCATAGACTCACACACCCCCTTTCTTTGGCTCACCCCAGTTTCTTTTTTCTTTTTTTTAAGACTTATTTATTTATTTGAGAGAGAGAAAGAACCCAAGTGGTGGGGGGCAGAGGAAGAGGAAGAGAGAGCAAATTCTTGAGCACACTCCCCGCTGAGCAGGGAGCCTGAAAAGGGGCTGGATCGCAGGACCCGGAAATGATGATCTGAGCTGAAATCAAGAGCCAGATGCTCAACTGACTGAGCCACCCAGGTACCCCGACTCACCCCAGTTTCTTGCAGATACTCTTTCTTGGCACTTCCAAAAGTTTATCACTCCTATCAATGTATGGATCCACTTCACCATATATAAGATTCTTCTATTGAGACAAGACATGGTTTATGTACATGAAGCTTTTGGTTTACCCCTTCTCCTTTTCCCATAGCCACCCCTGGAAGTAATCACTTTGCTTTCTGCTGCAGAATCAATCTATCTTTCTTTCTTTCTTTCTTTCTTTCTTTCTTTCTTTCTTTCTTTCTTTCTTTCTTTCTTTCTTTCTTTCTTCCCTCCCTCCCTCCCTCCCTCTCTCCCTCCCTTCTTTCTTCCTTTCTTTCTTTCTTTCTTTCTTTCTTTCTTTCTTTCTTTCTTTCTTTCTTTCTTTTGATTTTATTTATTTATTTGACAGAGAGAAACACAGCTAGAGAGGGAACATAAGCAGGGGGAGTGAAAGAAGGAGAAGCAGGCTTCCTGCCAAGCAGGGAGCCTGATGTGGGGCTCAATCCCAGGACTCCAGGATTATGACCTGAGCTGAAGGCAGACGCTTAATGACTGAGCCACCCAGGCACCCCTTCTGTAGAATTTTCTTTGTGCAATTTGGTATCTCTGTGTGCATTCATTGATACTATTTACATGCCTGTTTTCTTCCTGTGATCTGTGATCAGCCCCCAGTTTTTAGTATTGTGAAAGGCAGGAGGATGGTGAGAGTAAGGTTGTTTGAGTCTTGGCTCAACGATTAGCTTGCTCAGTGACCTTGGGGAAAGCCCTCTTCATCCCTGAACACCCATTAAGTTTCCACGTCTGTAAACAAGGTGTTGGACTAAAATTAACGATCTCAGACTGGCTGCCCACAGGCCACATCTGGCACGCAGATATCATTTTGCTTGGCTCACAAAATATTTTTTTTTTAAAGCTGTTGGATTTCCAAAATGAAGAAAGTAAATGAGAGATTTCACACAACAGCTGGATTTCTAGCTTCTCTGGAAGAAAACGGAGAGCTGCCCAAACTGGGCTAACTGCATGGTAGTGTGCCCACATGGTATTGCCCCTTCCAGAAGAGATGTGAACTCCCTATCCCTCCTTCACGTTCGCTCCCTAAGGCTGAGTGTTGGTTGTCATTTATGATCATCCATGTGCTGCTGATTTCCTTCCACCTGTTCTCCTCCAATCATTTGACTGCTGGTCTGGGGTCCAGAGGCACTGAGGATGGGACTTCTGAATGATGGCAAAGGGCTGCTTTGGCTCTGAAATGTATAGTTCTACCTCCTCGGTTCATTCCCATCCCCCTCACTCCCCTTCCAGCCTCTCCCATCTTGAAAACTCTCCACATCCTGCTCGGTCATTTGTCAGGAAAGGGGTTGGTGGGAAAGTGGCGTTATCTTGACAGTGGTACATTTCTCCCTTCCTGTAATCCCAGCATGTCCATCCTAATTGCCTCCTTATCAGTCTCCATGAGGACATACAGCAGGTAATTAGTAGGGGAATTGATGAGACACTCTTCATCATTAAGGAGTCTGGTGGGAAAGCGAGAAGGGAAGAGGAGACTCCGAATCCGGGAAGGAGAGAAGGGTTCTGGTCCAAGTGCCCTGCTCCTCAGTCACGTGACCAGTCTAGGTCAGCCCAGCTCTGACTCAGGACTGGCTGGACTGGCTGCTGTCAGGAACATCAGAGAGGGGTGCCTGGGGAGCCCTTGGTGACAGAGGACGCGGTGGAGGGCTGCACTAGCCGTGTCTGGTGGTGGGTCCAGAAGGACAGAGGTGAGCCCCAGCACTCTGCCACAGGCTCACGTGGGTAATCCATGACAGTCCTGTGCCTGGAAGTGCTGGCCCTGCAGGAGTCTGGCCTGCCATCACCCGCCCTCAGGGATCAGGGCCAAGAATCTACACTTCAGATGGCGTCTCTTGTCTGCCTGTTTTATTATTAAATAAGTTACACGAATGACGCCGTAGTCTTTTTCCAAACAGCCTGCTCCAGCAACATCCAACTCCTGTCCTTTTGTGTTTAATGCTCCTGAAGCATAACACACAGTATCCCAGACCCACTATTGCTCAGAGGGCCCATGCTGGCCTCTCCAGTGTAGGGTCATGCAGACAAGTCCTGCCCCTATAGTGAGTTTCTCTCAACTCTATGCCCTTCCCATGCCCAAGTGCCTTCATACCCTGTCTCTCCCCTTTGGAGGTAGAGAAGGCACAGGCCAGCCTACCTGTCTTGTCTCTTTTGAAGCTCATTCTCAGCAGTGGCTCCCCATGGACATCAGAGGAGATTCCACATCCTAAGCATGGCTGGAAAATCCTGGTGTGATTCATCCCCAGCCCACCTGTCTAGCCTCATCACTTACTATGTCCTCTCCCTGTTTCCTCAGATCTCTGTGCTAGCCATGCTGAATTTTTTCCCCTAAGTTTTCCGAAGGATCCATATTCACTGTTTGTTCCTGGATATTCCCATCTGCCCTCTCTGGATGGGTGGATGGAGTGTTTGTTCTTCTTTCCCTTGGAAACCTATGCATCCTATAGCTCTTAACATAGATGCCGTGTCCTCTAGTAAGTTTGCAAGACCATAGCCGGGTTGGGTCCTCCTCCTTTGGCTCCCGTTACCACACCTGCCCCATAAAGTTCTCACGTGGTGTTGGGCACCATATGGGCTGATGAACACATGTTTCTCCCCAGTTAAGATGGTACATGGCCATGTCTGTCTTGTTTCTCATTGTGTCTCCTGAGTCTACATAGTACCCAGCAGATAGTTAGGTAATTAGTAATTCTTTGTTGATTGATTTCAGGAATTGAGGTAAATACAAGTAGACTTAACTCAGTTTTACTCTGAGTTTTTGTGTCTTCATCTACAAAATGTGTGTCAAAATGCCTACCTGGTGACAACAGGATGACAAGCTAAAATGCTCAGGAATAAAGAAAAACAGTTAAAATTCCTGCTCTGTTCTTCCATATGAGGGAAATCATATTAAGATAAGAATCAATCCTGGGGTGCCTGGGTGGCTCTGGGTTAAAGCCTCTGCTTTCGGCTTAGGTCATGTTCTCAGGGTCCTGGGATTGAGGCCTGCATCGGGCTCTCTGCTCAGCAGGGAGCCTGTTTCCTCCTCTCTCTCTGCCTGCCTCTCTGCCTACTTGTGATCTCTCTCTCTGTCAAATAAATGGATAAAATCTTGAAAAAAAAAAAGAATCAATCCTGGACATATTTCACACTAAAAGCATATTGGCTTGTAGGGCTGAAGGTTTCTTTGTGGTCATGGAATCTTCCTTCTCACCCCTGGTCACTTTTCCTGAATGCAGTCCTGGTTGTTCAGGTTGTTCAGTTCAGGATGAAAGGAGCAGGAAGGGTGGTTCTCTACGGAGTTGGGGAGGGGATGAGGCTCCTCACCGGTCTGTAGGTTGGCAAGGCAATCAAGCATTTTGGAAGTGAAGGTCCATGCTCCCCGAAGAGGCTCTAACCTGGAAGGGCTAGAATAAAGAGGTGAATTCCAAGCATTGAGAGAAAACAGGATCCAGTGATGGTGGGGTTGGCCAATTAGAGGGAAGGTCTTGACTAATTATGAAATGTCTGTTTACATTTGAGAATGTGGCTTTAGGAGTCAGAAGTGGGGCAGACAGATGGGGCCCAGATCAGTTTAATGCAGCCAATTTTTTGTTTTTGTAAAAGAAATTCTTTTCTCGTGTGTGTGTGTGTGTGTGTGTGTGTGTGTGTGTGTGCGTGCCCGCGCGCGCTTGCATAGAAATGACTCCAACTGTGTTTGGACCAGACCTGTTATGGAATGGATAAACTTCAGCCCTCAGGACTGTCAATCTAACACCACGGCTAAAACTAAATTAAAAAAAAAAAAATCTGCACAGAGGTGGAATTGGAATGCCTTGTAGTATTTTTTTTTTAACCTTTATTCTGGACTTGACTGCAGAAGAGGGATGGAAATCATTGTTTCCGCTCCAGCCCCTGAAGGTCCTCATTACTGGGTAGGTTGAAGGTGTGTAATAACACTGCAAGAGACCGGAGAGTGTGTTGAAAATGCCCAAAGTCCTCTGCTGAGGTGTGTGCTGCTGTGTGGGGGAAGCCTGGCTTCCTAGCTGGACCCCCACTGGGCCCGTGCGGGTGGGGGGGGGGCAGGCATAGTCCCTGTCACCGCCCACACTCAGCTGCCTGCTGCTCTGCTGCCCAGAGTCCACAGGGTCAGGGGGTCTAGTGGAAGGGAGCAGGGGCATGCCCCTTAGGGGCCAACATCTAAAGGCAGAGGCTGCTTTAGGAAGCAAAGCAGGCCAGCTCTCAAGTGGAAAGATAGAAGGTTAGATTCACAGTGTGGGAACCATACAGACTTTAGTTCATGTGCCGAGTCGATCCACTTGGTCCCTGTGTGACCCTGGATGAGTTCTCTCTGTTCTCTGGAAGCATGTGATGGTAATTGCCTAGGACGCAGTCTGGATAGTCGGGGGTGGATGTGCTGGTAAGGCCCTTGGTGGGCCAGCCATATAGCAGGCCATCATGAAGTCTTAGTCTTCTGTTCATGCATTTATTCATTTGGCCCTTGGCCACAGTGTTAGGTACTGGAATTTAAGCATGAATAGGGTGGGGACTCTGCCCTCACAGAATGCAAGGTTTAGTTAGAAGGCACCAGGAAATAACCCCACTGTGACAGACCAGAGCACAACTTGCTTTCAAAAATGGAAAATGTCTCTCTGACCTCTCGGTTTAGGAGGCGCTGGAAGGTTTCACAGGTGAAATGACTTCTGAGTTGAGCAGTGGATGCTTGCTAGGTGTTGAGGTGGGAATGAGTAGGGGGAGAGAGGATTCCAGGAAGAGGGACCAGGATGTGCAGGCCTAAGTGGCAAGAGATACTATGGTCTGTTGGAGAACGTGGGATTGATTAGTACTGCATTATAGGTCAGCAACTTTTTGTTATTTCCATTCTAGAGCATTGGTTCTCCATAGGAAGCAGTTTTGCCTCCTCGAATACATTTGGCCATGTTTGAAAACATTTTTAGTTGTCATAATTGGTGGATGGGGAGATGCTACCGGTTCCTAGGAGGTGGAGGTCAGGGATACTTTCTGGGAACCTACAGTGCATCAGAGAATCCCCACAACAGTGAATTTTAATAGTTTTTTTTTTTTTTTTAAGATTTTATTTATTTATTTGACAGAGAGAGAGATCACAAGTAGGCAGAGAGGCAGGCAGAGAGAGAGGAGGAAGCAGGCTCCTTGCCGAGCAGAGAGCCCGATGCGGGCCTTGATGCCAGGACCCTGAGATCATGACCTGAGCCGAAGGCAGAGGCTTTAACCCACTGAGCCACCCAAGTGCCCATGAATTTTAATAGTTTTGAGGTTGAGAAAACTCTAGGAGATCAGAACCTGGTCTGCTAGGGAAGACAGCAAACCTATTGGGTTTGATTTTAGTCACATACTCATTCCCTACCTTGTTTCAAATGTCCCCTAATGGTGTAACAGTGCCGACCACGCCCCTCTCAGAATGGACTTTTCATGACAATGAGTGAAATGCAGATGGGGTCTATGAGTTGGTTCAGTCCGTCTGAATTTGTCACTTAGCAGCCATTTATATCTCAGCCTGATTGGTTCATTTGATTATCCAGGTGTTCAGCAAGCAGCTACAAGAATGAGACACCTAGCCTTGGGTGGAGACCTGGGGAGTTCTGGAATGGGTTGCATAGAGGGCCATGAAAGCCAGATGGGGCACTGTGATCTGTACTGATTCCTGCAGCTAGAGAGGTGTAAGTGGTTTTCCCAGAGACACAAATATTTTGTGGAGCATGACCTTGAACTAGGACTGATCTAGGTATGTCACTATATAATTTTCTATAAGCCTCATCATTTCCTCCATTCGCTCTGCAGATGTTCACCGAGCAGGCACTGTGTGAAGTGCTGGACCTCATGGTTTGGCTACTACCATCCCATTTCACAGGTGAGGAAATTGAGACCCAGAGCAGGGATGCCACTGCCAAAAGCCACAGGACCCTGGACTAACAGCCAGGGCTCCTTTTACCAGGCAGATCTCCTTCGCATGGACTGAAGTGGCTGTGAGCCCCTCTACCCGCTGGTTTGGGTCGGTGTTGGATAGCATTCAGTGGAGGAAGGAGACAGTACAGTGCATGCCCCTGCTCCACACGGTGGTGGAGGAGGTGTGCATTTTTATGCATCTAGAATGTGCGTGAACAAACAAGGAGCCTGAATGTCAGGCTGCCCGTATGCCTAGGCTGCCTTTGCATGCCTCGCATATTAATTTCTGAAGGCTTCCTTTGATGCCAGCTGTTGCATGTGTTCGAGGCAGGGAGGCAGGGAGGCAGAGAGGCAGAGAGGCAGAGAGGCGATGGTCTGTTTTCTTCAGATTGGCCATGCCGAGTGACGAGGTGTGGGTGATGGTGGCTTGGGGTTGTGGAGGGACCGCTGGACTCCTTGGTTAGGCTGTGAGGAAGGAAGCAAAGAGCTATGGTATGGCTGGGGCTTCTGATGGGGCTAAGCAGCATGTGGGGACACGGCAGAGGTTCTGCTCCTCCTCCCTGCCAAGGAGGAGCCCAATGACCTTGGAAAGAAGCATGGTTTGCTGATCCTTGTCACAAAGGAGGGGCAGAGTGACAAAATGAAGTCAGACCTTCATGAAGTAGGAAGTCCAGAGCAACTGCTTCCTAGCCCGTGACTTTGGGCAAGTTACTTAACCACCCTGCACCTGTTTCCTAATCGGAAAATAGTAAATAGGATCCTATGTGGGAAGAGCCTGATATGTGGCAAGATCTTTTCATATTCTTTCCTTTTTTTTAAAGATTTTAGTTACTCAAGAGTGAGGGAGAGAGAGAAAGAGCAAAAGAAGGAGAGCACAAGCAGGAGCTGGGGCAGAGGAAGAGGGAGGAGTAGACTCCCCACCAAGGAGGAGCCCGATGACCGGAGCTGAAGGCAGACACTCAACTGATTGAGCCATCCGGGTGTCATCACTCATCTCTTCTGAGAGGTGTACAAAACAATTTCATTTGATGATTCTTGTAAGACCATCCCAGGTAGAAGCTGATTAAAATGAGATGCCTCAGCTGTTGCCAGATTCCTGTTTGATCTCAGTGTTTGCAGACCCTGGGAATGTGTTTTTCCACGAGCACCATTTCCCCAGTGGTGATGTGGGGGGAATGCTTGACGAGTTCTTAAAGCAGTATGTGTCTTCAGGGCCCACAAAGCATACTCTGTGAAGGAAGGAAGACCTTCATGAAGTAGGTCTTCTGCCGCCCTGTCAAATCCAGTTGTTCATTGTGTCCATCTTGTGCATGAGGAGTACCAAAAGACTGATTTAGAACAACTCATTTGAGTCGACTTTCAGTGTGTCAGCTCCAACGTGATTAGTTGGAACCCATGGTGAGTTGAGACGTCAGGGTCGTTGAGCAGCCTGTGTCTCCCACTCCATGTCTCGTGGGTCTTGGGCATTTCTGTCTGATGTTCACATCTCTTGGCCTCAGTTTCCCCATGTGGGAAGTAGGGGCCACTACCCGGCAGTGAGCTCACACTCCTCATTGACCCCTGAAGTAGATTGGGACGCATTTTGTTACTCCCATTTTACAGGACAGTCATGTGACTTGCCTGAGGTTGTACAAAGTGGTCAGATCCAGGTTTTGGTTTATTTTCTTTTTTCTCCTACTGCATAACAGCCTTGCAGGGCTGCCCAGAGAAGGCACAGCATGAAAATGTAGGTGAGATCTCAGTGAGTATTATACTGTCCCATGGCAGGTCCAACTCTAGAGCTACATAAAACAACCCATTGGAAGGCCTCCCCCACATATTTAATTTAAAAAGTCCCATCCAGCACCTGGGTGGCTCAGTTGGTTAAGCGACTGCCTTCGGCTCAGGTCATGATCCCAGAGACCTGGGATCGAGTCCCACATCGGGCTCCCTGCTTGGTGGGAAGCCTCCTTCTCCCTCTCTCACTCCCCCTGCTTGTGTTCCCTCTCTGGCTGTGTTTCTCTCTGTCAAATAAATAAAAATCTTTAAAAAAAAAATTTCATAAATAAAAAAAATAAAAAGCCCCATCCAGAGAGGAGCACGGCCCCTAATGATTACTTCGATCTGTTCAGAATAAATGGTTCTCTTAGAGCAAGAAGCTCACCCCTTGGAAAAGAAAGAATTTTTCCCAGGAGACTTGGGATTGGGAAGAAGCAATTTTCTAAGTGGTGCCCTGCATAAAACAAATGGGCCTTAATTGGCCTCCCACTGTGACTAGTTGAGTCCCCTCCTCTCAGAGGAGCTGGAGAACCAGTGCCAGGCTTGGTCCTGCCACAATACTTTATTTTTGCAAAGTGCTTTATAACAGTAAGGTTGCAGAACCTTTGCTACCCTTGGCGGTCCGCAGAGCGGCGCCGTGGGAGAGGCGCGGTGGCACATGGTGCAAAGTCAGGACTTAGGTTATCACCCAGCGGGGGCTCCTGCCAGGGTGGCTGTGGGTGTGACTCTTACCCACTGGAGGCCTCCGTCTGAGATAAGGGCCTTGGACATGTTCATTCGAAAGCCCCTCCAGTGTTAGGTTTAGTGACTCTGCAGGCTCGTCTGTACGCGGAGCCTGTTGGAGGGACCCCCAAGCTGGGTAAACAGGAAGGGGATGAGTCATTCTGCAGAGAACACAGTACAGCCTGCTTAGCCTGGATGCTGGAGTCCTGGCTTCCGTGGTCCCAGAACCTCTTCAGTGTCTGGTGCCCCTCCCAACTGCCTTCATCTTCTAGCCGGAAAGAAGGAAAAGTCCAAGATGGATGGAGTGGGGACCTGGAAATGTGGAATAACCTAACTCTCAGATTGCTGCAGCCTTGTTGGTTCTGCTACCCAGGAGTAGTCAGAACAGCTATCATTTATACACCTAATAATACATCTAATCCTCCCCACATTCAGGGGTAGAGGCATTCTTGGTATCCCCACTTTACAGAGGAGCAAACTGAGGTAATGGGCACATGATGGGAAGCAGATGCAACTTTTGCAAAGCATGCAGGTCAGTGAGTGGCAGAGGCCTCTGAGCCCAGCCAGGCTCTCCCCGGGGACCAGACCCTTATATTGTGCCACGCTGCCTTGCCGATGAGTGTCATCAGCTGTACAGTTCTGTTCAAGCCTGCATTCTACTGGGGCTCCAACAGGAACCCCAAGAAAAGGAGAGGGGTGGTCTTGGCTACCGTGGATCTGGTACCCTGCTGAGTTCCCAGCATCTCAGACCAGGGGTTGGACCATCGTTCCCACACCTGGTCTTGCTGGCTGTCTGTGCTGGGCCACAGTCCCTCTCTGGAGTGGACAGGTAAGGGCTGGCCTGTGTGTCCAGGACTCAGCCCCCTGGGTGATCGTCACATCAGTTTTCCCAAGGGTAAGGGTCAGGCTCTGCTGCAGTGTGAATGGCTGCCGGGGATGGATGTGCTCTTCTCCCCAGAGAATCCGCAGGCTCACAGGGGGCACTTTCAGTGCCTTAAATAAGAGATCTGGGACTGACAGTCCTGATGGTGTGGCGATTAAGCAGTGAGTAGGGCATCAGGAAAAGCAACTTAAAATCTTAGATCTATTGTTAACTCACAGTGTGATCCTGGGCAGGGGACTTAGCCATCCTGGAGCCTTGATTTATCCATCTTTCAGATGGTGGCAAGAGCTACATCTTAATTTGAGAGCCTACTATTTTCTGGTATTGTTTTAGGCTTTTCTGACTCAGCAGGGTGTAATAGTAGAGGAGGACCCGCCCTGAGTTCCCTTTTGGTCTTGGCATTTCATGGGTCTAGGGCAGCCAAGGAGTTTCTGGTAGCAGGGGTAAGGGGTACGGAAGCAGAGGTATAGGGGTGCTTCCTGAACCTTTGAAATGCCATCTAAGGGTACAAGGCTATTTGAACAACATGAAAGGCCCCACATTGGTCTACTTCCAACATCC